>BMAO01015241.1:0-16209 GCA_019973975.1 Trichonephila clavata | reverse complement strand
CTACATTCTTCTCAATCAACAGCTGCTAATAGTATAAAAACTACTCCAGGGTGTCAAAAGATATGCAATAGCAAGGGTAACAGACGTAAAAGTGCATTTGAGGTAGTATTCAGTTCTACAATTGAAAAAAATCATAAAAATGACTAACATTGAAGGAGAAAATTTTATGGAAAAAAGTGGAAAAATATTGAAAGTAAATTTTTCAACCATTTATTGGATTATTATTGTTAGCTGGTATTTATAGGAATAATATGATAATAACAAAAAGCTTATGGGATAAAGAAACTGGCATAAATATATTTCGTGCGGCAATGTCCCTTGAAACATTTTGTTCAATTTCGAGAGTTATACATTTTGATATTAAGTCCACTCGTCCAAGAAAGAGGAAAATTTGATAAATTAGCTGCAATGAGAGTTATCTGGGAAAAGTGGATAGAAACTCTACCAAATTATATAATCCTAATGAAAATATTACTGTAGATGAACAATTAGTAGGATTTCGTGGCTGATGTCCTTTCAACAGTATATACAAGTAAGCCATCTTAACATGGGATCAAAATATGGACTTTATGCTACAGTAAATTGTCGTATGTACTGAAAACACAAATTTACACTGTAAAAGAAAAAGGGTCAAAGCCAGAGAAAAATCAAGGAATGCGAGTAGTGTGTGATCTCACTTATGGGTATTTGGGACCATATTGCATTCGATATGTTTTTCACATTTTGCAACTTTAGGCAACTTCTTCTAAAACGGAAAATGACTATGCTTGGCACCATTAGAAAAACTATACCAGAACTTCCTGAAGAAATGCAAAATAAAGAAGTTCACAGCTCATTATTTTGTTTTACAGAAGACACAACAGTTATAAGCTACATCCTAAAAAAGAACAAGAGTATTATTCCCCTGAGCACTTTGCATCGTGGCCAAGAAGAACTAGCAACAGACCTGATGAAAAACCATTAATGATCTTAGGTTATGATTCAACTAAAGGGGCTGTGGATACTTTGATCAACTTCTAAAAACATACAATTATAAAGAAAAACAAATCGCTGGCCCATGATAGTATTCTATAACAAGCTTGATACTTCTGCGTACAATGCATTTGTTCTATTAACTTCAATACATAGTGATTGGAGCGCAAACAAATTGACTAAACGAAGGCTATTTTTGGCCGAACTGGGAAAATTAATAATTTTCCATACATTGAAGCAATGCAAAACCTACCAAGAAGTGAGGACTCAATAAAAATAGTGAAACGAATACAGAGAGAGAAAATGGGAAAGCGTACCATTAGGACCTTGAGTACTTCAGTTGTGTCAAACGTGCAAAGTGAAAGATCAGACAACCTAACAATTACAACAGAACTAATATGTAAAGCTACAAGTGTAAGAATCACATTTGCAAAACTCATGTTAGACATTACTGTTCAAAATGTAATAGAAGTAAGTTTTTTATTTCGAATATTTTTCTGTTATTTTTATAGATGTTTTATATTATTATAGTAAGTATTGAAAATATTTTTCTGCTTTTTTTCATGCATGCTTTATATTTTTGGATCTATTTTTTAAACTTACATTACTATTGTTTCAACCATTTCTTAAATGCCACTTGTCATTTAAGGCAAGAAAGTTTATTTTTCTTAATCGGGTCATTTTGACCCGAACGCTACAAACGTGTAGTAAATACGAACAGAACAGCAGAGTTAAAGCGAACAATAATGTGTTTCGCTATGGAAATCGAGATCTAGTTTTGCTGATTCTGAAATTTTGTACACTTTCTAAAAACAGATGTTAATATGATCTGAAAGTCTCTAAAAACATTTTTCTGTTATTCTCACTGTACGTTTTTATAATATTTGGCAGAAAATGCAAATTTTCATTTTTTAGGTTTGACAAAATCTTTTAACTTTAGTGACAAATTCATGTTTTGAAAGATTGGATGATATAGTAACTACGGTATTGTCATTCCAATGGCTCTCAATTCTGTTTTAGCATTTTAATGTGTGAGAAGGGATAAGGTATCATAAATACCTTTTATCGGCACTTACTTGAAGTACGAGCAATTATATTATTAATATTATATATATATATATATATATACTGTAAGTTACCATTATTTTAAGTTCTGTAATCAAAAATAATTTTATTGTATTAAAAATAAGCCTTCAGACGCCAATGTACCATTTCTGGAGGGACAAAAACGTTTCCTATGCTAACTTGCAATTTATCAGAAAATGAACATTTTATACTTGCTTTTATTAAGTTAAAAAACATTGATTCAATTTGAAGTTTTTCTCTATAAACAGGGAAAAACGGCAGAAATGAAACCGGTTTTTTCATTCTAGCCACTTTTTTATTTCAGCAACATTACCACCAATGCTTAAAAAATAATCAAAGTTTCCTTTCAATGTAATCATTTTTATAGAGCAATAAGAATAAAATTAAATACATCAAGGAATATTAAGTCAAGCCTTATCAAGGAATGTTCCTTGTAAGGCTCCAAGCTTCCTCTAAGCTAATGTTCCATTCATGAACATTAGCTTGGAGAAAAGCTTAGGAAATACCTTAACAAATAATATGATTACAGGTACTTTTAACAGTCCTCGAAATTCTTATTAAGTTTAAATCAAAGCATTTTATAAATATGTATTATAAAATGTATTGTTACTTATTTAGACATTGAGAAAAATATATAATATCTGTTTCCTTAAATCCATATGATAATATATAAGATGGCAGCGAAATATTGAAGTCAATACCAGTTTCGGAAAAAAGTTTGGTACATCTACATTTCTCGATATAAAATATTAGAATTTTTTCCTATGCAGAGAAAATATTTCTGAAACGCATGACGATTCTAGAAAAGGGAACTTTCCACTTTATTGAATTTCGAATTGTATTGTAAATCTTTTGAAAGCATTCTCAAAACCAAGGATTAAAGTAATAGGATGGGATGGAGGATTTACGAGTTGTATTTGAAACATTACTTCGTAGAACATGATTGAAATTTGCTTGATGTATTTGCTCATTTCCTGAACGATCCAATTGAACAAAGAATTAAGAATATGCATCGGATAAAAATCTTCAAAATCCTTTTCAAAATTAAGGGGACATATATATATATATGGTACAATTTACGCAAAACTTTCTAATTTAAGGATTATCAAAATATTTTTGGTTGCCTAATATGTGCTCAAAATTTCGTAATTACACTCCATTTAATTTTTTAAGGAGTAACTTAAAATTTGTGAGGTGATTTTAAAATGCACTCCTTCTACAAAAATTTACGTACACGCATGAAAATTGATTTACAAGCACATCAAACAATGTATAACAGAAGTTTGTATGGGCTTTGTGATAACATGATTAGTATTTGTACAATACTTCTTTTTATGAAGGCTTATTGAAAATGCAATAAGAAATTTATAAATTCTGAGTTCAATTATTTTTTAAAAAATAAGTATTGTTTTGATTCAAAAATGCATACCAACTTTTGTTACATGTACTATTAGCATTAGGTAAAAAAAATTCAAAGCATTAGGCACAATAGAAAAAAAAGCCTTAGCATTTTAAATGAAGACAAACTGGTTATTTTATCTTTCTGAGATAAGTAAGAGTTTTAATTTTCCATAGGGAAGTGAATAATATCGAACGTAAAAGCTATCATAATTTTGCGTTTTTTAAGGATTTAGGATTCAAATTTTGTGAGGTTATAGAAAAATATTTAAATAATAATTTAGCTTAAAAAAATTAGATTTGATTTTGTGACCGATTTTTGTCAATTGAATCGTACTGTGTCCCCTTATAAAAACTGAGATCCATTTTAAAATGATACATTAAACTCGTAAAATGTGCTTTCTTAAAAACTCCTACTGTCTTATTATTAAAAACAATTGAGGTTTTTAAACTCTCGGTTTAATTTCAACTGAAAAGGAAGATATATGTGGGGAAAAAAGGTATTTTGCAATCATTGTAGCAGAATCACCCGCACACATACATACATATACAGTGAAAATCATTTAACACGAAACTGAGGGGACTGAAATATTTTAGTATTAAAAGGTATTGCAAAAAAATACCCAACAACAATATGTAAGCAAATTAAGTGTATCAGAGTGAATTTCATTTACATAGATATGTATATGCATGTATTTAATAAAAACAATGAAACAAAAACTTTCAGAAAACTTAATAAAATGTATTGTACAATTTTCAAGTTTTTTGAAAAATAAAATTTATTAAGTTTTTGGAAAATAATCTGATGTTTTTTTGTATTGTCCCTTTTAGCATCAAATTGTTAATTGTTTAATATCATCGATTTTGTTATTCTTTTACCATTGGAAAGTGTTTTTAAATAACTAGGCATACTTTTCATGATATTCCTCATTTTGGATGAGGTGGGAACAGAAGCTGCATTATTAATTTCCTTTTCATTGTTGGAATTAGCATCAGTAATATTTTTTGAGCTTTGAACAAACTTTATCTACCATAATCGGGCTGCACACATTATCATCATCTAATGCAACGAGTTCTTCCGATGATACAATAGAACAATCCAATATTACAGAAAATTTCCGTATTTTTTTCATTCACAGGAGAGAAATCTTTTCATGTTAAGCTATTTTCGTTTCGTGTTAAGAGAAAAAATGCATAAAACTACATAGTAGTTTGTTGAACTATTTCGTTTTGACCTATATTTCATTTTAAGCGTTTTCGCGTTTCATCTGTTTCATTGTATGCAAATAGTGTTGTGAAAAGTAAAGTATATTAATTTTAGTCATTCAAAATAAACCAATTAAGTTTCATTTGGTTTTTCTTAAATTCTTTAAAAAAAATAAACTCTTAAAATATATTTAAATGTATTTACATAATAACCGAATAACATAATAATATTTTTTTAAAGTATTTTATGAATTAATGATCAAATGATTTACTTACATAGCATGGTTAAAAAATAATAGGAGAATGTTTTTAAAATAAGATATATTATGAATAAGGATTTTTTAATGAATCGCATGCAAATAATTTAAATAAAAACATATTAGACTATATATGAAATGTGACTATTATATTTATTTTAAAAATTACAACGTATCTTATAAAAGTTCCATTCCATTGCGATTTTTAGCTATATACTTCCAAATGATACTCATTATTTATTTGAGTGCTCACACTAGCCATGTGGGCATTATTGCTAACTAATACAAAGTGTTTTTTTTTCATCCAATCATAGGTTCGAACATGCATACTACGTTTATATGTATAATTTAAACATCAAACACACACATATATTGTGCCCTAACTTATATTAATATTTATTTAAAATTAAAATCTTATAAATTTATATCTAATTTATAATCAGGAACACTCGATTTCGAAACGCAAATCTGGATTCATTTCACATTAAAGATTAAAACCTATAATTTGGCAAATTTGTGCTACCCAGTTAAAAGAATTAGACCTTGAATTTTTAAATTATTTATTCACAATTCTTAGAACAATAATATCTGTATAACTTAGACAGGCCTTACTGAGCGATTTAAACATTTTCTCAAAACACTAACATAATTTCTAAAATATATTTAAAATTTCTCTTGACCTAAACATGTGATTAAATTTCTTTAATGAGATTTTTTTCTTGTTCTGTCTTATATTTAAATGTACAAAAGGGAAAATTCTCTCGTTTGTTCCTTCGTTCTTGTTAAGAAAGCACGCTCAAAATACATCACTTGATGTTAAAATTACTGAAGTGAACGATGATTTGATTAATATTCAGAATTTTGAATTACCACAGCAACATCATTACATTTAACAAAATGAATACATCTTTACTTTACGCGTGTGTATGTATATGGTCTGAAAATTACCATACTAAATATGATGCAGTTTATTCTTATGGACTAAATCTATTACACCAAGGGGTAAAAATATTATGAATGCAAGCAAACACAAAATATTGAAAATTATTATTATTATTATAAGATAAAAAAACTTATTAAAGAAAGCCTAGAGTGGATAGAGCTAAAAGATTATGCATAGACAAAAATGTTCTTAAAAACAGTACTTTGGAATTTTTTTAAAGTTTTAAGAGAGAGAGAGAGAGCAGCTTTAACAGTAAACACATCAAATTATCTGTGTTTGGACTAAATAAAACAGAATTTTTGTGTATTACAGAAGAAATACTAAATATAGACAAAATTAAAAGATTGCCATGCTGTACATAGTACAATAGACATTCACAAATTTCAAAAAAAAATAAACATAAAATAAAATTTAATGTAAATACAGAATATTGTATGTTTATGAATAAGTCTTAGAATAATATAAATTTTTCCAGCATATTTATTTAACATATGTCAATTTTCCCAATTCATAATATCACTACTAAAAAAGCTTTTAAATACAGTAAAAAATAGGTAGATCAATTCTTAACTATAAAGTGCCTATAAAGCAGGAAAATTTACAGTCGTGTAAATGTAAATGAATTTAAAAAATTTATTGGTAAACATCACCAGAGCATGTTATTACTGGTGACTTAATATTGAAAAAGACAATAATCTTAGAAGTGTGATGAATAAGGGTACTGGTTTTAGATTAATGATTTTCGATAATAATAAGATAATCAAAAATCATTTCATTTACAAAATTGCTATTAAATATAGAGGCATTAACAGAATTCAAATATAATATTACATAACAGTTTAATAAATATAACTTTAGTACCGATAATAAATATACAAAATATTAAAAATCAGATTAAAAAATTGAAAAATAATTTTATTATATATTTTGTTGTTAAGGTTGTAGGAGATTTTGATTTCATATGTAAATACTATTAAAGATTAATGATCAACAAATATTTTGATAATAATACAACTTTTATTAGGTCATCAAATTGTGATAGTGAAAAAAAATAATAGTATTTTTGCTTTTAATAAACAATTAAGAATAGAAATTAATAATAATTTTAAATTTTCACATGTATTTTTTTACTCCTAAATTTCATAAAAACCCAGTCAAGTTAAGAACAGTTACCAATGGTTTTAATACATAAATCAGCTAATAGAGTAAAATTCTGCACGAAATATTACAAAATACAATAAATAAACTTAAATACATAGCCATAAATAAAAATATCTAAGAACTTATTAAATAGATTAATGATATAAAGAATTCTTCAGTCTAGAGTTTAGATTTTGAAAACCTTTTCAACTCTATTTATATTGATGATATGATAAAAATACTCGTAAAATTACATAAAATAATTTATTTAAAAATATTAATTATGTCAACTTTAGTTCTTTCATTAGGTTTTTACCAAAAGAGACTACTATATATATTATAAAGGTAATTATTATAAACATAATAAAATGTATGAAACAAGGTGGCACAGCTAGTAATTGTCTAACCAATTTATGATTACATTTTTTTGAGAATAGCGTCATCGATATAATTCTGAATATAACGTATTTCATTATATAATGATATTTTAATTTTTGGCAAGCTAGACAATGTTTAAACTGACACAAAATTTTATCCTTATAACTTAATTTAATACAGACATATAGTAACAACTATGAAGCAAATGAATTTTCCTGATATAGAAATTAAATTTAAAGATAATGTTATAATTACTAAGATTTATGACAAGAGAAAGTAATTTAAATTCAATATTATAAATTTATTTCATTTATAGAAGTAGTTTACATGTTTCAGTATTCAGAAATATTATTATTAATTACATACAAATTAACATATTTCTTGCTTAGAAAAAGTGACAAAAAATTTTAAAAAATAAAAACATTACATTAAAAACATTAAATAGCATTAATTGCATTAGACATTGCAATTGATTATTATTTATATAAAGACATTCTATATAGTATGGATTAAATTCCTTAGAATATTAATACATTATTACAAATTCATTTTTCCTAGCTAGATATAGCTACCCGCATTAGTTAAAATCACTTGTTCCTTTAGTTTTATTTTAAGCAAGTAATATATTTTATAGACGAATACAAATATATTTTATAGTTTCTCAAGTAACTATAAAGTTTATGTTTATAAATGTACTATATAATTATTTCAGTGCTGTTATTTTTATACTTTTTACAAAGTGCTACAATTCAGCCAATACTATGCTTTGAATTTGTATTTGGGTCCAGAATGTGACAATAACTTGTTTATTGTACATATATTCGGCGCGGGCTCTGCATTTTGAATGCAATTTTGGCTAAGTTATCTTTTTCTTGTTATGGATTGAGAAATTCTATCCATTATTTTCAATAGAGTTTCA
Organism: Trichonephila clavata; assembly: GCA_019973975.1. Lineage (NCBI taxonomy): Eukaryota > Metazoa > Arthropoda > Arachnida > Araneae > Nephilidae > Trichonephila > Trichonephila clavata. Next base: position 7,910 of record BMAO01015241.1, on the reverse strand, counting down.
TTTAGTATTATTACCAGAAAAGAGGAAGGTTGGCTGGCCAAAAAACATGTTAAACTCCAATTTTACTTAATATTTTTTAAGTCAGAGTTGTCCTAAGTAGGCAATGTGTATAGTATTGCAGCATCTATTCATTTTTGAAAATTCTAATATCTGTTTTATACATAAATTACTTTTTTTCTAGGTTTCAGCTTTAGTGTAACCTAGTGTAGAAACCTATTTCACTGTCCTGATTCAGTAACAGCTCTAAAAAAACATAATAGTTTTCCATTTGGGTGCATTGACTTCATAAAAGTCTACTTATATTCTGGTGGGTTTTTATAGGTTTTTAAAATCCACTTTCATTCTTAGCTATGTAGGAATTACAATTTGCCTTTTTTATTACATTATTTCATTATAATATTATATATATATAAAATTTGTATAGAATTTAAACAAGTAGCTTAAATATTCGAGAATATTCTAATCTGATTACAAAATGATGCTAGCCGGAAGTATATAATTCATAATTTAATTATTACGCGAAGTCTTGGAGGGCTCAGTAACATTATAGATTAAAAATCCCTCAAGGGAAGATTAACGTGAATTATCACATTTTTAGGTTGACGGAAATTGTTTATAAATGAATATGATGAGAATTATTAATTGCTTTCCAAATGAAAAAAATTGTTGTACAAATTTTATTGGAGATTTTTCTCATTTTTATTCTAAAAAATCATATGTACGTTTGATTATTTATATCTTATTATTTATATCACTGCTGTTCTTACAATATCATAGTTTCAATGAAAATCATTATCACATTTTGCAACTACTATGCCTACAAAGGTAGGGTACAATTGATGTGATTTATCGAGAAGCAATCAAGTGAGGTTTTTATTGATTAGATTTGTAAGTAGTGCACTAGGAAGTAGTGGTTGCTACGGTACTCTTAGTAGTTCTAGGACGAGATTTGTAAGTTAAATAGCCTTTATTATAATATTGTAAGAATATCTGATAAATTTCAAAAAGCCCCTGGTGGTTAAAATGTATCATGATATGAAAAATGAGTGTGTATTAAATAATGTTTAATAATTTTTTAATAAAAAAATAAATTTAAAGAAATTTAAAGGAAAAAACTTATTTATTAGTGTTAATAGAATTTTTCATCAAGTGCAGACTTTCCTCAAGAGTAAACAGCTTAAAAAAATATATATCTCAGCAAAGATGACACTATAAAATATTATAACCAAATATTTAAAAACAAAACAAAACTGAATAATTTGTTCTTATGTGTCTAATAATATATCTGTAACTAAAATGCAAACATTTCAACAAAAAATTAAAGTAAAATAAATATATTACACATACGAATATATTGCTAAAAATCAAATAAAGTTATTCAAGTACTGTACTTTAATTTTAGTCGCAATAAAATCTAAAACAGTTCATTTATAAATACATTTTGTTGATAAATCGTATAGCTTAAATTCCATTCATTGGAAATCCTAAACTAAATTTTTTTTTCTTAAGTAGAAAAAAATGCCTTTCATATAGTTTTTTTTTTTTTTAAATTGTAGAATGTGAGCTTTTTCTAAAATAGCGAACATTATAGCCATTTTGGATAAAAATCTGACATTGTGTCTTCAATTTAAATTTCTTTTTTAAACAAAGACGGTGGTCTTAAGAATTAAAATATCCGATACTATAATCATAGAAGCAAAAATATTATAATAAACACATTTGTCCACTAAAACAGCTTCGCCATAAGCGAGAGACTACATAAACGTCAAATACGCATAAAAGGAAAAAAGCTCTAAAGTATACATATTATTACCATTTAAGTTCTATCGAGTTATGTAGAGAGAAGTGGTATCTACATTATATATAAAAACAAAGATAGAAAGCTTTTTTTCTAACTCAGAAATTAGTGAGTAGTTTGTGAAATTTGGTAGTTTGTGAGAAGTTCGTGTTATATCTTGTGCAAGAAGAAATGACTATCAGCACGTGTGCATGTGATGTATTTTAACAGTGGCAGTATCGTGAACTACAGAAATAGCGGTTTATCGTTCTGGGATATAGCTACTTGCATAAGTCCGAATTCAGTAACCATCATGTGAATATGGAATTGAATGGGCTCAAGGAAGAGTGTCATACTAAGCCTACTGATAAAATAATACATTAATATAATAAATTAATGATAAAATGTACATCAATGGCACTTATGTAGAGCTGTTACGCGTATAAAAGTTTGTTTGAAAGACAACCTTACTTATTTGGAAGTTAAAAAAATAGCGAATGAAAGTTCTAAGCAGTGAAAGACTTAGTCAACAGATGGTTGCCAAAAAGAAAGAATTTTTCACAAGGAACCACGTTTAAAATTTTGCAAAAATATTCTAAAAAGCAAAATGTGAAGGAAAAAAAACAGTCGTACAAAAAGTGAGCTCAAGCAAATTCTCACATCAGGACAAGATAGAATGTTGTAATGCAATATGTAGAAACACACTTTCAGAAGTCCGTATTTCTATGTGGAAAATAGAGAGAACGAAAAGTAAATGCTTTAAAAACTAACACGATACGATGTTTCCAGAACCTTGATTCTCAATCACATATATTCGAAACACACAAACTGATTCGTTTATACAAAAAAATGAAAAAATCGTAGTAGTGCAAAGATTTATTTCAATTGGGTATTTGACTAAAATAGCGTACTTTTAGTATCGAATCAGAATTCTGGGGGTTTCCCAGTCATCAGAGTTTATATATTTTACTTCATAAAATAAAAATTAATTATACACATTGCATTTTGAATCGTTTAGTGAGGTTCTAAAATGCTTAAGAAGATAATCCTATGAATTAACCACTCGTTAATCATTTCTTTCATGATTTGGTAATGAATGAGTGCTTAGGAAAATTGTACACTGCTGGCCACCGTAAATGCAACTCCAAGAAAGAGAAGAGATAGCACAACAAAATTTATTTTGTAGATAACATGTTGACCAAGTATCAAACGATTAAATTTATAGTCTTCTGTGAAGTGTGCTTCCTGCCAGAATCAGTAGCCAGAGTAGCCACCATTGTTGGAGATCACCGCTGCCACACGCCTCGGCATTCATTCAAAAAGACTTTGGATGTGTTCTTGGGTTGCAGAAGACCAAGCAACTTCCACATGTTCCAAAGTTGATCTAGTGTGGCAGCTGGGGGTGTAATCTGGGTCAATCGTTGAGCAACCATGGGCCACATGTTTTCTATCGGAAAAAGATCCGGAGAGCAAGCCGGCCAGAGAAGCAATTCAATCTGGTGATTGACGAAGAACCTTTGGACAATGCGTGTCACGATCCTGTTGCAATATGGATCCTGTTGCACTCATTATCCTGTTGCAATATGGCTGTGGCCAAGCCCTGAAGGTAAGGAAGGACAACTGGCTCCAACACCTTGGAGATGTAGCGCTGGCTGTTTAAAGTACCGGAAATGCGTACTAGAGAAGTGCGGGAGTGATATCCAATACTGCCCCATACCATTATACCCGGTGCAGGAGTAGCGGTGCATAACGCAGCTGTTCAGCATCTTCTCTCCACGGTGTCTCCAGAGTCGAATCTGACCATTGTGGTGTTGCAGACAGATGCGTGACTCGTCAGTAAAGACAACTTCATTCCATTCTGCCACCCACATCCTTCTTTCATCGCACCATTGGCGGCGGAGACGTCTGTTGTTCTGCGTCTAGGGTAGACCAAGCAATGGACGTCTTGCGGACAGACCACTCTGCTGTAAACGGCGTCGAATGGTACGCACAGACACTGAATGATGCGTTACAGACTGAATGTGCTGTTCTATGGTTCGTGCTGTGACTGAGCGATTCGTTACTGCCATGCGCATAATTTGCCTGTCCTCACGTGAAGTGGTGCACTGAGGTGGATGCGACCAACCTCGTCTGTCCGTCGTACTCTCCTGCATCCAACGATCACATATCCGCATTACAGTTGTTTGGTTTCGTCCAACACGACTACCGATTTCCCTGAAAGATTATCCACAATCTCGGTAGGCCACTATCCTTCCTCTGTCGATATCGGATACTTGATCAAAAGCTGATCGCTGTTTTCTACGAGACATAACCGATCGTTTTTTTTTAAAAACCCACAAGAAAAATACAATTGCTGAACTTGAGATCGTCGAAATCCCCAAGTCTTAAATAGCGCTTTGAGGTGGCGCCACAGGCATGCGTGATGTGTGTCAGCGCTGAAATTCTAATCATTTGCATATCTCACCTCCGCTAATGCATTTGTAAATTTCATGTTATTTGCGTGCTTCTTTCAGGGTGTTGCATTTACGGTGGCCAGCAGTGTATATTTTAACAAAAATAGTTAATTCCACATCATAACGGTGGTTACTTAAGCTTTTTATGAGTTCATTATCGGATGGATTATTTTATCGTTCAATAAGACTATCTATATATATATCAAAGGTCAGGCTACCACTGCTTTGTTACGAAACAGTAAAATATTACTATTTCCTTTCCAATCAATTCTCCCCGTTTAAATCCCAAGAAGAATAAGTGATATTTAAGAGAGAAACAATTTGAAAATTATTTCAAAGAACAAAACTGAGATTATGAAAAGAGCTCAGCAATTATAAACAGACTGATAAAAGTAATGCAGTGTATGTCAGACTGTGTATGTGACGTTATTAAATTGAAAGTAGTGGAAATATGCAATGCTTTTCGTAACAGTGAATTACAATAGTTCTTGAATATTAATATATTTTTTAAGCCACAGGGACAATTATTATAGTTTTTAGGAAATTTTCAATTAAAGAGAAACTTTTGGAATACTTGACTAATTTTTTTAGTTATTTTTATTCAAAAGATATATAGCATACATTATTAAGGTTATCTCAAGCAATTATTACTGAGAGAACAAATGCAAATTTCACGCCACTTTGGGCTTTACTTTACATTTTCTAGTGTTTCGAATTACAGTTGGTTATAAGTCTTTCAGGACGAATTGCACCACCAAAAACTCGAAGCATGCAATTATTTTTCTACAGTGCTAAAGAACACGTTTACTTTTTTATTTACTATTCCACAAAGTAGTACGTGGTTTATTTATTCATTTTCTAAACTAGGTATAATTATTTCTCATTCATAATGAAAAAAATAAAATTCATATTTTCATTCAAGCTTAGTCTCATCTGCTTTGTCGGATCATGGTATTGTTTCAGACGCAATACATGGACAACGTCTTTCGGTTTTCTTCTTCGGGAGACAGAATCAAAATCTGGCACCTCATAGGTCACGTCTGATAATCGGCGTAACACCTGATATGGTCCAAAATATCTTCTATGAGTTTTTCTGAAAGACCGACTTTACGTACTGGTGTATAGACCCGTACAAGATCTCCAGGAGCATAAGATACCATTCGATGTTTAGAGTCGTAAAGTCGACGGTCTTTATCTTGAGCTTACAAGGTTCGCACTCTGGCTAGCTGTCTTTATTTTGCTGATGTAATCATCATTCACATCATTAGGATCGAATGGTAACATTGCGTCCAACGTCGTTTCAGCTTTCACGACGATGAAGTAGATAGAAGGGTGTAAATCCTGTTGTCTCTTGTTTAGAAGTATTATAGACAAATGTTACAAATGGTAAAATTCGTCCCAATTTTCTGTTCGGTGTCAACATACATAGACAACACATATCGGCCAAAGTTTTGTTGAAGCGTTCCGTCAATCCATTCGTTTCATGATGATACACGGTTGGCATACGATGACCGACATTACACATTTCGACGAGAGCGGAAACAAGCCTGGATTGGAAGACGGCTCCACGATCAGTGATAATTATTCGAGGGGCTCCATGTTTCAGAATAATTTCTTCCAACAAGAACTTCACTACTTCTTCGGCTCCAGTGGTTGGTAAGGCCTTCGTGACAGCATATCTTGTTAAGTAATCTGTGCTGACTACGATCCATTTTTTTACAAGAGTAGATTTCGTAAATCTCTCTAGAAGATCGATCCTAATCCGATGGAAAGGTCCAATAGCAGGAGGGATGGGAATTAAGCATCCAGGTGGTCGTTGAGGGGAGGATTTTCTTCTTTGGTACTCTCGACAGTGCATGGCATATCGAACAACATTTCGGTACATCCCGGCCAGTAAAATCTCATGCGAATTCTGTCATAAGTTTTCGCGAAGCCAAGATGTCCTGCGGTGAGTTAGATCATGAAAATGTCTAAGTATGTCGGCCAGCTAGATAACAAAAACCTTCAATAAATCTTCGGAAGCATGAGCAAAGTTCAAGAAAGCTTCGTATATCGCGGGCGTTCTTTGGGACAGGAAAATTGCTTACGACTTTCTCTTTGTCGGGATCGGGACGGATACCATTACCAGATACAAGATGACCCAGTACTTTAATTTCTTGGGCTGCAAAAAGACACTTATTTGGGTTCACTACTAGACAGGCTTCTTGAAGGTATTTCAAAACACGCTCTAGCCGGATTAAGACGATCTTCAAATGTTTCTGAGAACACTATTATGTCATTCTAGGTAACAAAACACGCCGACCACTTGAAATGTCGTAGCAAATTGTCCATCACTCTCTCAAAAGTCGCCGGCGCATTACAAAGTCCGAACGGAATGACTTTAAATTCATATAATCCTTCGGGGGTAATAAATGTAGTATTTTGACGATCTGCTTCGTCTACTTCTATCTGCCAGTAACCAAAGCGGAGATCCATGGAAGAAAAGAACTTGGTGCCCTTCAGACAGTCTAGCGTATCGTCAATACGAGGAAGAGGATAAACATCCTTTTTCGTGACCTTGTAGAGTTTGCGATTCCCAAAAACGCCAGCTTCCATCTTGTTTCCTTACGAGCACAATGCGTGACGACCAAGGACTTTCGGAGGGTTGGATTATACCTTTCTCAAGCATTTTATACAGTTCATTTCGAATTATACGTCTTCCCGTCGGCGAGACTCAGTAGGCTCTTTGGTTGATTGGAGCATGATTACCAGTGTGGATTCTGTGCTTCAAATTTGTACCCGTGGTTGCCGACTGGTCAGTCTTCGTGAAAATTCCAGGAAATGTTCGGAGCAGTTCAGTTAGTTGGTTTTTTTGCTCATCACTTAACTCAGGAGACATCATCAAGGAACAGTCCGTCAGGGGACTCTCTTGTCACTTGTTTCCATCAGACATCTCGTGTTTCCAGACATCTCGTGTTTCACATCGAGGGACATGCGACGTGTCGGACACCACACATAAATTCCCTTCATTTAGGGGCTCGGCTAGGCCTATGTACATTCCTTTAGGGATGATTTGATTTCCAGAAGGCAGGTTAGTAATACAGATCTCACTTTGTCCATTCTGATACGAGGATACCACGGATGGTACAGCAATATTCCTTTCAATGAGTAAGTGTTTATTACCGTCTATGACCACATTTATGCTTCTAAGGGGTTGGCCTCCTGATACTGCTATTTTAGTTAAGGAGCGAGGCTTAAGTGTGTAGTCCTTTGTGGCATACAACTTCCAGGTATCCAATGTTGCGATCTTGGAAAATGTCTTCCAGAAATAGTTCACTCTGCCCACAGTCAATTACGGCTTGGGATGCTCCTAAAAAGTCCCTTCCAAGGATTATGTCCTGACTACAATGCGGCAAAACAATAAATTCAAACGGCAGCTCTTGCCGTTTATACGGACACGCAAAATGCATTTTCCTTTTGGACGAACAAGACTGCCATCGGCGACTTTCAGCAAGATGCTTTTTGCTTCGGTGAACAGCACCTTCTTTAAGAATCGACGGTACTTATCAGAGATTACAGAGAAGGAAGCCCAAGAATCCACTAGAGCATGAGCTTGCTTGTTATCTATTATTACGTCTAGTTGGTTATCAGTCATCTTGCGGCCAACGGAGGATTTTCATAACGTGCGGGCCTCACCTCCT
>BMAO01015240.1:0-24964 GCA_019973975.1 Trichonephila clavata | reverse complement strand
AATAGAGCAAAACATTTTCATTGTTTTAGTTAAAATTAACTCAGTTTCTTTGATTCGAGTGTCACCTAAATTTGACTCTCCATAATATATTAAAAAAACATAACATACTACCCTAGGTAAGCAAAAGATGGCACATTAAGTTAAGATTCCAAAAAATGGTACAAAACTTGCTATTTTTTCTACTCAATGCAATTATTATTAGGTTTTTGATTCGTTTGTACTAGTTCTTTTTTTTTAAGGAGATTCAAAGTTAGGAGACATTATTTTCTCAAACCTCGACTCTAACAAACTACGTTCGTTTTAACTAAACCAGAAAAAATCCCTCCCGATTTGTGACTGTGATGAATATAGCACGACTATATAAGATAACGTTAGTGGAAAAATCACTGTAAAATTGTGAAATTTGTGATCACAGTACCTAATGGTGGAGGGTGTCAATTTTCCACATTTTCAAAAATATGCTAATCACTTAACCAAATGATATGGAATTTTTATTTATTTTTCCTAGAACTGTTAACCCCCCCCTTTCACTCTGTGCTCCTTGACTTTGAGTTTGATCTGTATATATGTTCCATTCATTTATTACTCTGATTTAAAAAGAGAATAGAACAAAGCCAATGCTAAAATATTCTAATTGTTTTTACATTTTATACAATCATTACAACTCTTAAGACTTTGCACATTTTCCCGCTCTTCATTCAAACAATGAAATCTTTGAAATATTAATTTGCTTGAAAATTTAAAATAGAAAAAGTAATAAGAATATATTTTATAAGCTTGAAATGTGAAAAGGTGTAATGTAATATATTTTAAACTGGCGTGTTTACATTACAATATTTAAAGAGAGTGAACAGATAGAGATTTTTTAAGAATTCTCGAATAAAAACTTTAAAAAAGGTGCTCATACTGTTCATTCAAAAAAAAAAAAAAACACCAAGGTTACATTGCCTGCAATCATTCATTAATGAGGCGAAGAACCGAACAGGAAGTGCCTTCCCACAAGTTTTGAGGATCCATGTGTGGTTCCAACAATCTTTATCATAGTCCACTGGAGTCCTGCTTCTCTATTACATGTAAACAATCAAGTTTTTTTTCTACTTCTCGGAACTTAAAGAAAATCATTTGTCAAACTTGTTATGCTAACATCACTGAGAGACTAGTAATTTTGAACACCTGACAAATTCTGATTCTTGGTATAGTTTTTTTTCTTCTGATATCCTTATTTTACATCCAAAAAGGTAAGTACTCAGAAAGGCTGAAAAAAACTGTTTTTATTTTATTTTCTAGTTTCCTGACATTCTTGGCAACTAAATTTAAAAAAAGTGTGTGTGTGTTTATGACCACACGATAGAAGTGAAAACTTCGAATTTTGTAATGTTATTTCAGGCATTAGTTCGGTGAATAAAAAAACAAGGGGATATTAGAGCTGTCATATAAAATTATTTATTCATATGTATGTACTTATTAAGTAATATTTTTTGCAAATTATATAATCATATTTGTAAACTAATTGTATTTCTAAGAAGGGAACAATAGATTTATGGTAGCTGAAATAAGTTGTAAATACTTTAGAAATTCAAAATTATTTAAATATCTAAAATAAAAAAAAAACTACGTTCAGCATTGTACCATATATACTTCGTCGTGATTTTACTTGGATCATCTGACATAGTTTCATTGAATTCTGGTTTTAAAAAATAAACTAATGATTTTGTGATTTGTCTTTCGAAAAAAAAATCTACATTAAAATCCTCACTTAAAATCATAGGTAATTTGTTCAGAGAGCCGATACGGGTTCAGTGTAGGCAACTAAATTTTTGTGAATGAATTCGACAATTTTCTCTACACTTTGATTTATTGAAATATAAATAGCGACATTAGAATTATTTTGCCAATTTCTGCTTTACATTTTCGATGCATAAATATCTCCGATACATGACTACATGACTGATTAAAACCCAAATGTGTGTGATTCTGTAGTATTTAATGCTACATCCATTTTCCAATATAGTATAATAAAATGAATTATAGGAAGTACATGCACACATTGAATAAAATACGAATCGATAATTGAATATTTAAATAAATAAAACAGGGAAATATAAAAAGCCAACATTAATTTGATTGGCCTTAAATTTTCTTCATTTTTCGATTATCCTTCACCGTTAAAGTTTTTTCACAGTACTGTTTTGAATAATTATTTAAGCAAATATTCCAGAATACAATGAATATTTTTTTTTAAAAAATATGAAAATGCAGGTATGTTACAGTTTACAGAAGACGAATGAAATGAATGCAAGACATTCCATAATTCATGTAATTCCAGATATGCTTCTGTATTGCTTGTAAAGCAAGATAACTGGCAATCAACTTTAAGATATTTTGAATCGAATCTTTTCAATATAACAAATTAAAATAAAATGTTGCGCTGAAATGATTTTCATAACAACATCTGTGGGCACTTTTAAACCTCCTTCATCCAGAAGACTCAAATATTTTGTCCCTTCGAGATTTTCTGAATCAAAATTGATTTTCTTATTTACAACAAATATATATCTGCAATCGGATCATTCGAATTTTATATTATGCACGCAATAACCGATTATATACATTAAAACTTGATGCTCTTCTACATAAATATCATCTGATTTACTTTTAAATTCCCTAGGAATTGTCTTTTTCAAAGTTTGTATCAATTGTTCATCTTTTGGAAACAAAAAAACTATTTATATAAGCACACGAGAGAAAAGACCGAGTATTACTCAAAATCCGAGGAAAACACCCCACCTTTGGTCACGTGAATTCTTTTAAGGGTTTTTTGTCGTGAACTATTGAATCTTGGCAGACCCTATCCAAACCAGATTTCTGACGAAAGACGAAAAAAGTCGAATGAGCGTTACATTCCCGAGCGTGACGCATCATTCAAATTTATTTTTCAGCAAAACGCGCCTAAAGAAATTGCCAATTCAAAAACAAAAAAAAAATCAGTGAAATCAACTTGTTGTTGAACTATTTAGTGATTAGATTTTTGAATAACATTGCACTGTGTGGTGTGTGTGGGGGGGGGGTGTGGTGTGTGGTGTGTGAAGGAACAAGATGGCTATTGGCAACGGACCTCCCCTAATTTTGAGCTTCGTCGAGTGATGGGTATCGACACCACCTGAGCTGACACCTCACTCTCCTGACTTTCACAACACGCCAATGTAATTACTCCAACTCACGACTTGTTGGCTACGAGTCCATGACCATGTAGCATTGTCTCGTTTGACGGTAATTTTCCAACCCTCTTTTCAATTTTGACACCCTGGGGCGAAACAGATGCTGAGCCGACTCTTTAACTGTTTGATGTTACCCCAATCTTTTTTCTCTGACACCCAGAGGCAAATATATTCACCAGATGCCATTTTCTTCGATGCGATCTTTAGAAGGGACATGTTTTGACGGCTGTTCATTCTTTCATGCCCTAGCACATGTTGACAATGATTCATTGTATAGAAAGGTGTTTCAGCCTTTTGTGAGAAAGAAAGTTCAAGGAGTGTATTCACAATGTCGATGTGACAGTTCATAGCAGGTAAGCCGATTTATAGACTCTTCATGTGGCTTACGAGGTGCGGTGACATAGATGATCTCAGTCGAGACAGAGTTTTGTTCCTGAAAAACCAATCATCAATCAGAGATGATTGGGGGGTGTGAAAGAGGCGTGCCCAGAGTGTTTCATGGGTCACCTCGCAAGTTGACGAATCAGTTTTTTCTTCTTCGAAGACACTCGAGTGAGGCTGCGGGAGCAGCCGCACCTCAAGGATCAAGAAATAGAAACAAAGATGATTACTTAAAGACGAACAGACGGAGGCTACAAAGCAGCCGCTCGAAAGACTATGGACCATACCAGCAAATGGGGTGGCGGGGACAGCTACACCCGGGAGCTGACCATTTCAACATCTTTTATTCTTAAACGGGATTAGAATTTTTCTCCAGCGAAAGACTTTGAAGAGCAAAAAAATTTACCACTGGATATACTGTTTTGTTTCATATATTTGAAATAAAATGCCTTTTGGCAAAAAGCTGTGTGAGCCCTCATACGACCCAGTAAGGAAGTAACCTTACTGGCTCACGTCATTACACGGGAATTGAAATGTTTTCAAATATGTCCTACTGTGTGGCACACTGAATCCTATTGGTTGATTGGTTTGGCACGCCACAGCTAAAAAATTGCCGATCCCTGATCTATGATAATCACTGCATCCATCACATGATACAGAAAGGACTTTACATTATACCTGCTGCTATTCTCATAACTACATGTATTCATGAAGAAATGTGTGCAAAAAAAAAAATAATTTGCCGTTAGGCCCCTCAAATTTTAACAGAACACGAAAAAGAGGAACGTACCAGAATCAGTTCAGAGAATCCTTAAATCACTAATTAATGGTGGATATCTAATTTTTTAAGATTATAATTATTGATGTAGTATACGCACTATTTTCGACATTCCAACATGTCAAGAAAACATGATGGGTAGTTGAAGATGACTCCAACTCAAAATGGTGAAAAGACTAGCAATAAACAGAAAGTCACGTATGCCGTTTTCTTCGGAAGCGCAGAATGGCTAATCTGGAGGAATGCAAGATATTTATAGCTAACTGATACACCATTAAATAAATTTCCACAGTTTTTACAATGAATGTTAACCCTCTCGCTGCGTAGTGCTACTTTTTCTAAGTGTATTTTGCAGGATGCGCAGAGAGAGGGTTAAAGGACCTATGCTTCAGTATGATAGTGCCTCTCATCATTCAAGAAAATTGACAGTTGAATTTCTTGAAAAAAAATCCAAATGATTAAATATATATATATCAACCCTGTTCTCCTAATCTTGCTACGAGAGGGTTTTAGCTATTTCTATATCAAAGCAAGTTTATATGGGAATCGCTTTTACCCCCAAAATAAGATTGAAGCTATAAAAACATATTTATTTTTCATCGACTTTAAGAAATGACTTGCTTGATCTTTGGAAAATTTGTCTAAGGCAAAATACATTAGTGATGAAGGAAACTACTTTGAAGCTCCTAAAATTTCAAAGTTACCTTTGTATAAAATTTTTTTAAATATTTTAAAATTTTATGAGTATGCCTGCACAGCGTGTTAGTTAGTTAGAAGTATTACAATTACATACATGTCTATAAATTTGTTCAAGATTTATGACTTGCTCTTTGATTTGAGGAGAAAACATTATTGGACAGTATAAATACAGTCGACTCTTGGTAATTCAAACCTTCGATAATACGAACCTCTCGCTAATTTGAAGTATATGCTTGATATTTCGAACTAAGCAATACGTTTTGGTTCACTCAAAATTTCGAAGTAAAATCTGTAGCCGGTCAGACTATAACAGGAAATAATTCGAAGTGATCTAATAAAACTCTCGACAATTCAAACACTCACTGTCATGTAAAGTCCTATAGCAAACAGGTTGGAGCTTAATATGTTTTGTATGATATTGTACTGCTTGTCTCTTTTGTAGCGTAGCTTCTTTGATGACTCCGATAACTCTGATAGAAGCTAAAGTGTCACTAAACCCAACTAAGCGACTTTTTTCTTCAAATAATGTTGATGCGGACCTTTTTTTAAGCGTCATTTATTCCAGAAAAATCTATTGACGAAATTAGATTAAATACCACAAAACAAAAAAATTATAGCATATTTTTTCGTCAAAAAATAATTATATACAATATGTATTCTTTTAATAAATAAATGTATTCTTTTAATACAGGTCTTTAACTTCTGTTTTAATAAATTCTTTACAAATGCACTTTTTAAAAATACTTTAAAATAACTTTATACATATGTATAATTGTTGTTCTATTACACAGTTTCAAATTTAAATGTGTTAGAAAAAATTTCTCTTCGTGTATTTTGGGAGTTTTTCCTACCCTCTTGATAATTCGAAGTTTTTCATTGGTCCCTTCAACTTCGAATTTTCGAGAGTCGGCTGTTTTTTATAATATAAAATTCCTTATAATATATAAAATAATGTTTTTTATAATATAAGTTAGTTCAATCTTGCGACATTGATGAACCCTTCCATTGGCTATGACTCGAATCATGCTTTTAATGACATTATCCTATTTTTATTTAAGAATCTTAAGCTGTAAACTCGTACAAACTTCTTGATCACATTCTTTAAATTTTTGAAATTCCACATCGTTGATCGTTTATTTTGCCATATTATGTAATTTTTATTTTCAGGCTTTTTAAAAACATTTTGTAGGAAATTTTCAGTGAAGTAAGCAACTTTTAGATTTTTTTCCTTAAAAAAAATTTTTTTACTAAACTTTTACTATTAAAGTTTGATATTTGATTTATATCTTATTTTTTCACAAAGAGATCATTCGCGCGTATTCGTGTGAAATTTTTCTTGTGTATGCTGGTTTAATTTAGGAGGATTATTATACCTTAAATTTATAAAGTTGTTAGAAGCAATTTGAAATATTTGCTTTTCAGTAATTTTGAAGTATTTTAAGGGACTTTTTTGCAGATTATTTAGGGTATTTTCTAGGTCATTTTTGCTTTTCTCACATCATAACAATATAGTATCTGGTTATGATGCAGTGAAATATGCTTACCGCGATAAAGGCTTAAGAACAAATATCGGTTAACATGAAATAATACAACAATCTCGACAAACAACTATGTATTTTCATGCATTTTTTCTCTTAACACGAAATGAAAATCAATTAACATGAAAAGATTCTCTTTTTGAGAGAGGGAGGATATGTATCATTGGATTAATTCGTTGCAGTAGATGATGATAATGTGTGCACAGTCCCAATTATGGTAGACAAAGACATTTTGGGGTCTGTTCAAAGCTCAAAAAATATCATTAATGCAGATTCCGAAGACGAAAATGAAATGAATAATGCAGCTTCTGTTCCCACGTCATCCAAAAGGAAGATCATCATGAAAAATACGCACAATTATTTAAACGTACATTCTAATGGCGGAATGAATAACAAAATGAACGGCATCGAACAAATTGTTGTCAATTTGATGCTAAAAAAGATCACGTAAAGAAAAATACCAGATTATTTTCCAAAAAATCAATAAATGTTTTGTTTTTCGATAAGTTTAAGAAAATTTGGTATTTAATTTCATTAAGTTCCTGGGAATGTTTTTGTTTCATTTTTTTATTTAGTACATGCATATAAAACGTACTCTAATAAACCTTATTTTGTTGAATATATGCATTTTTTTATTAACACGATTAAACACGAAAAAGTATTTCAGTCCCTTCAGTTTGGTATGAAGCAATTTTTGCTGAATATCGTGTGATTTGGGGGGAGGGTGTTTCTCTCTTTCTCTCTCTCTCACACACACATACACCATATAATTTTTACTTTCCGTAAATTATGTGAACTCGAATTTTACACTAATGGCTTGACGAATTAGATCTAATGTGTCAATTGATGAGAACCCTATTAATTGTTTTTGCTTCAAGATTAAATATTCCTGAATGCATTTGAAATTAGAAATAATTGTTCATTGTTACGTCCCTTAATTACTCATGCATATTTATTTTTATTATTATTTAATTATGAGAGACATATATAATAAAATTATCTGTGCCATTTGATTCGATTATCAATAAATTATCGACAGATATTTTTAGATAGCCTAAAGTCTTCGTAAGGAAAATATATTTAGAGAACGATAGATGGAGTAAGAGTTTTCTTTCTTTAATCACAACAAAGTTTTAACGGATATTCTAATTTATAGTCTTATTAAAACGATTTATAGGACAGTATCAAAACTTCTTTCAGGAAGTTGTGAATTTTCAGGAAGCTCCAAGCTTTATTATCACAAAAAAGTTTTTATCCTCAGGTTTCAGAAAACCAAATTGCGGTATCTCGTTAAAAAGATGGAGAAACGCGCGAAATAACTTTTCCCGAGCATTATTTATAACCAAGTTTTGTGGAATTAAATATGTGTGTGTGTGATCTATTTTATTATAGATGTATAATATTTAGTGATAGAATAATTTGTGAATAATTCTTCAATATATATGTTATAAATTATAGAATTGAAAAATTATTTTTAAAAAATTTGCACGTGTAGTACAAATATATATATAGTTCCTACACATATAACTTCATAATTCATGTTGGCTTGTGTTGAATGGATGGGAAAATACTTCTGGTGGACATTTCTAAAAATGCAATAAATATCTTTAGAAAGTTTGTGAGGATGTATGCTAGGTTGTACAAAGTGTCCAATTATATTGACTGGGCACATTATACTTTTCGGAATAAAATTAATGTGAGACAGAAATTTATATTCAATACAAAACCACCAAAAAGTTCTTAAGTTGTAAAATTGACATTTCTTTTTTATTTTAATAAAAACAAAATTTAAAAAAATGATGTGAAATGCCAGAATAATTCGAGCAGAAAACATATGAGCTTATTTTTCCTTTAGATTGAATTAAATATTCTTAAAATGTCTATATATGTGTTATTTTTTTAAAAAAAATATCCATGCATAGATTTCATTTTTAATAGTGTCATATTTCTTCATTTTTATGTTATTCTTTTTTATGCCTCAAAAATCTTTCTTTATAAGTAAAGATTTTTTATAATGTTAATGTTTACATCGCTAAACTTCGAAATGAATTATAACCCTCAGAATTGAAAAATAAGGACATAAAAATATAAATTTTAATGTAAATCTGCGTAACTATAATGTAATTAAGAACCCAGGTGAAAATTTCCCCGCAGAAACTTGTTGCTAAATATCACTTGTGCGTTATCTGCTAGCGCATTATCTCGATTAAAAGATGATAAATGCGAAGTAGCGAAACGCTGCATCTCCGAGATGGTTCAATAATGGACCCCACAGGTGGAATTTCTCCTCCATATTTACCCTGTTTGTTCCGAGGTTCAAATTCTGAGGCTTAGTGATTGATCAATGAAATGCAGTGCTCGGAAGACGATCGAATATCTTCCGCGTTTGCCGGGGTTGGCGATTCTTGCATTCTTGGCGAATTCCAATACACAAACCAAGAGCGAACCGCCGCTTCATTCATTCTCACCTTCATCTTTCGATTCTATTTTCCGAAAAATACCATTTGGCAGACAAGAAGATCGTTTTTGAACTAGTAGTGACTGAAATTAATTCATAAAAAAAGAAATCGATCACAAAATTAACCTAATTTGAATACGTATCATGTCATTGTCAATAGAAGTGACGATTGCAAGGTTTTAATTGTAATTCAATTAATATCACACCAGCACATAGAGGCACTGGTGAAGGGGTGAGGAACGCCAAAACGGACGCGCCTGCGCAGTGAGATCGGGAATCTAAGGGCAACCCTCGCGCCTACTAGCCATCTTGCACTGCTCTCTGAAGCCTATCCCTGCTGCTGCTAGTCCCATCTTGAGATCCGACAGTGAGGTATGTGTCCCACTTCCCTTTTTTCCTCTCGCGCTCTCTTTCTCTCTTCTACCCCACTTTTCTTCTCTTTTTCTTTCTCACGTTTCTACGCATTTTCTGCATCCTCTTTATTTTTTTTAAATAGCAAGTAATGGAGGTTCATTTTCTATTTACTTCGCAAAATAACAGTCTCATCTCTTTGATCCATCACATCTCTAAATGCCACTGGGTCTCGATAGTCCGCTGGGGTTGAGAAGGGGAGTAGGAGGAGGAGGAGCAGCAGGAGGAGGAGAAGGAGGCAGAGCAGGAGGAGACGGTGGTGAGGGAGGGAAGAGCTGAATGTCGCACAAATCTTTCACCTATTCTCGAATGAAAGCAGGTCTTATTAAAGACGAATTTTTCCTTCAGTTCTCTTTTGTTGCTGTCAGATTTAATGGATTTTGGAACGAGCGGTATATAGCGAATTCGCTTTGAGCGAGTCTGTGTGCTTTTCTCTGTTGATTAATTATTTCTCCGTATGCTCATGGAACTGAAATCGCGTCTCTCATTAATGCGAGGGATAACAAATTGCTTGAGGAAAGGGAAAGCGTAAAAAAGGAATGAAAGGGGGGAATATATTTAAATTATTTTTGTTTTAATATTTCTCACTTTAAAATCTTTTTTATGGCTATAAAAATTCAGTGCAATTCATCATCTGTAAATTTCTTTGAATTGATTTAGACGAATTCAATTAATATCATTTTTTTTCAACATTAATAAAAGCATCCGCAATTATTATTTCTTTTTAACTGCAGCTTCCTTTTCGATTATTTTTACTAATATCATGCAACTATAATAGTAATTCTTTTAAACACGTTCCTGAATCTGGAAGAGTAGTTTAACTGAGAATTTTCAATATATGCCACCTGTTTCTCACCTGTTAGAGATGTTAAGGCAAATTGAAAAGATTTGCGTTTTAAACTTATGGCAAATTTAGACAAAGGATTAAAATTTGAAAACTTGCTTAGAATTAAAGAAAATGAGATTTTTTTTTTATTACTCGAATTGAAACTTGAATATATTTTGGTGTATCGTATTTAGTACATTTAAATATTTATCTTCATTGATACCGTTTTAATGAGTTTTATAAGGACTGACTAAAATGCTAGACACTTAAAGCTGACATTTGTAATTAAATACTTTATAAATATAGTAAAAGGAATTACATTATTAATATTCGATACAAAGAAAATTACCGAAACTATATCATTGAAAAAATGATAATTTTACCTTTTTCAGGGATAAATTAAAAAGTATAATATAACGGAGTATTTACCTTCTTATATAAAAATTAAGTATGCTTTCTACTATATTAACCAGATATAGTTTTAAAAGTTTTTCAGTTATTTATAAAATTGTCACCTTTTGATTCAACTGCTTCGCTTACATTTGACATCGGTTTGCTTATGAAGTTTTCTTTTTTTTTTTAAAAAAAACAAAAATGGTTTTTAACGCAATAAGAAATTTCACTTTGTAGTCGCATAGGCATTTGTAATTTGATATAAATACGAAATAGTTTTAAAAATAAAATAACTCACAGTACGAGAAAACTTTTGAAAAAAAATTGCAACATTTAAGTTTAGAGAATAGTAAAATCAATTATACTGATATTCATAAAATGTTCTATTTTAGCAAAAACACATGTGACATTAATATAGGCAGCAAAAATCACTTGAGTAGACATTTTTTGATCACATGTTCGCTATTTTTGAAGTCTTCATTTGCAAGATTTGGGGAAACTTAAGTTAAAATAAGCATTCAAAAGAAAAATATTTGGGTTTATTTAAAAGTTTTTAAGATATTCTCATTTTTTTTTTTGGCCAATGCAATAAATTCGCTATTCACTCGAAATTATTTAAATAAACATTTATAAGTAGTAAAAATTAAAAAAATATTAAACTGAAAGCAATGAAAGGGAATTAAGGTGGTAAGAAAAATCTAAATATAATTTCTCAGAAAAAATTTTAAACTTTACTTTAAAAATCTTTCAAAAATCTAATGAATTATATATTATTATCATCTCCTCTTACTCCTCCAACACCAGCTAAATTTCCATACATTTTTTGATCTAACTCTTTCTGCTTTTGCACTGGGTATCACGGCGTTTTTACTCTATAATCTTCTTTCGGAGATCTTTTAAACAAATTATTTATAGTTTTATCAACATAGTATTTTAATCTAGAGCTTATTTTTGTGCCCTTTAGTATATCGTTGAATTTTTATTTATATATTTTAAGTATTGACATACTTATCATAATTTGTATCAAGGAGCAGTATTGTTTTTGAATTTACTCCGTAGATTAAATTGATGAATCTATTTTTTAAGACTTCTTTCTTGTAGCTGATTAGTTGATTGAATTTACAATGGATCGTCTATTAGTGACAGATATTGAAATTCTAATTCATTTCCAAATGTTAAAGACTAGTTTTTAAGACCTAATTTTCATATTTTATTATTTGAAAGTTATTAGTCTTAGTTATATCTTATATGCAGCTGTTCTCATTATTTGACATGATGGTCATTAGATGGTGAATTTTGAATTTTCAAGTCCCGGGCCACAAAAACTTTGCTATGTCAACTACTATGCTGCTGTTTAATAAATTATAATTATAAGCATATGTACACTTGTAATAAAGGCACATTTTCATTGCTTTATTCTTTGAAAATGCTTAAAACCTTATTATAAGAATTTTACCTTTTATGCTCAAGCCCATAGCAGATTATTATTCTATTATATAATTAATTAACAGTATTTTTTTTAAAATTGCAGTTATATTTGCATGCTCGTTGAAAAGTTGATAGCTTTAGATTATAGAAATTTATTAGGTTAGCAATTATAAAACATCTTTAGTTGAAATTTCACTACATTGTACTGTTTATTTAAATCCATGTTTTTCTTAACCCCTTAACTGCCGCCTGTGTATATATCCGTCTCTTTTAACCGGTACGTTAAGTGCCCTGGACGTATATATACGACTTACCGAAGTACGATTTTCTTTATTCTGCTATCAATAAAACTATTCTGAAGTCCTTGTACCGCAATAAAAGGTCCTTCAAAGTATTTGCGAAGGATTTACTTATTTCTGAGAAAAAATTTACTTATTTGTGCCTTTTCTTTTCCGGTAGCAGTGAGGAGTGAATCGCGTAACTTTTGACCGGCAATTAAGGGGCTAATAATTTAGTATATAGTTAAACATCTAGATTTAGAATTACAAAAAAGAACTATATATAGAATTGTGGTGACGAAGTATATTGAATTAGAGTAAATACTTCGCATTATAGTATATTTGTGAACTTTACAGGAATATTTTATTATAAAGTTATTTTTATATTTAACTATTTTGACTTAATGCATCATTATACAAGTAAAGATAACTAAAAATAATGGTTTTTACAAAAAATCTTTCCTTTTTGTTATTATATTCTAAGCAATCGAATTTAATAATCTTCTTTTCTAAGCTACGAATAAAGCTTCTTTGAACACTTTATACATTTTTCTTCATTATTTAACGAATATTTCAAGGTCGGATTTGGAGCAGCAGATCTAAAAAGATAATACGTAAAAACGAGAAACAAATAAGAAAAAAATAGTTATATTTATCATACAAAAGGAGAAAAGAAACAGAGTAAACTTGAATAACAAGGTAAGTTAAGAGAAATTTGTTTCGAAAAATACTTCAGTATAAAATAAGTAATCTTAGAATAACTTAATACTAAAGAAAAATACAATTATTGTACTGTATTAAAATTCTAAGAAAAAGCAATTTATCTCTCATCATTTTGCATTTTTTAACACAACTTGTTACAATTAAAGTTATCAATGATGAATGTTTAAGAAGCGTTTTTTTTTTTCAAAAACTTTTTTGCGATAAAACTGAGTTCTTTTCCCTGTGCGTGCAGTTGTAGGAATGATATCATCGTATTTCAACAGTTTATACGGCGAGAGAAGAAGCTACATCATTTAGTTTTTTTATTCAGAGTTGTATGACGTTTATCTTTTTTGGATCAATTTTGTTTTTCAAAATCATCTTCAATGCCGTCGTCAGTCTCTTCAACTTCCTTTCTATATATAAATTAAGTCGTTGCTTAATTAAACCTCTCAATCTTCAAAATCTTGCTTTCGGATATTAATGTTCTTCAATTTTGTGGCAGTCCCCAAAGTACATTTTTATTTGTATTTT
The DNA here is from genome assembly GCA_019973975.1 of Trichonephila clavata. Classification (NCBI taxonomy): domain Eukaryota; kingdom Metazoa; phylum Arthropoda; class Arachnida; order Araneae; family Nephilidae; genus Trichonephila; species Trichonephila clavata. The sequence continues at coordinate 11,320 of BMAO01015240.1, read as the reverse complement.
TTTTAATGAAGAGTCGTTGCTTACACCGCACGCTTTAGTTTTACATACAGTATTACATTAAGCTCACCTGTCGTACATAAAATTTTCAGTTCCACTCTAACTAGCAAATTATTTAATTTACGGATACTAGTATCTCTGGTAATTGTGTGAAAGTACAAAAAATATTTTTTGTTAGTTGGCTAATTATAAACCTTTTGTTTGTAAGTTTATTAGTAGAACACGCAATGTGTTTATTTTTAGCAACATGTTTTTATCCAACACTTTATTTAATAAGTTTCTTTATATGTTTTCGAAAAGATTAAAGCATATTTTTTTAAGCCATAATACATTTTTATTTTCAAGATGTTTACTGAAGAGGTCAAAAAAACATTATATAGTAACGAAAAAACTGTCCTTGTGCCTATATTTATTTTGATGAATCTGCTCAGTAGCTTCAGCATTCATCCAAGTTTGTTTGTTTGATTTCAAAACAATAGGATAGATTTGTAGCACAAATGTACATGCAGTTTTTGTTTTGTTTCTCACGATGACAGATTTCCAAAAGTTCTAAAAAACAAACAGGGAAAAAAAAGAAAGAAAAAAGACTGCAAGAGACTCCAGAAATACATTTTAGCGCTTTATTTATGTCACATTATTTTTGCATATAGGTATTTCTTTATTCCTTCAAATGTATTTTATGTTATTCTTCTACTAAGAGATGAAAGTCAAGACTTACCTGTCTCTTTGTATGTCAAGTGTAGCATTAAGTAAAGGAAAAGAGAGATTTATTTAGATTTAAAAAAAAGTATTTTGAATCAAAATTCAAAATAATGTTTTGAATTTACAAAACGTTACATTTTGTTCCATTATTAAGACAGTTTTAACACGGAAAGAAAAGTGATTAATGTTCCGAAGCAAAATTATAGAAATATTTCTTATAAATGCTTTAAAATAGTTAAATTTATGCATCTAAAATTGTACTTAAAATTAAATAGTATTAATATATAGCTTATAATGGAGTTTTTGCTTTTACATTTATATCTTTCTATTTTTTATGAATAATGTATTCTTCTACAGTTGTGAAACAATTTGAATTTAATTTTCTCAATTTGCTTTTCTTCTTTCACAGTCTTTTACTGATCAGTGTAATTTGTTGTAATTAATATTCGAGCAAATAAAATCAAATATCTTGAAGCAAAGGCAAATATTAATAACACAGAGTAATACTGGTTACAATAATTATTATTCATATGGAAATTCCTTACAAACTTCTGTACGAAATATTTAATTAAAAATTTTAGTGAATAGCTTTCATTTCAACCGAACATTACTAAACAATTAATTAATTTGAACATATGTGACACGCATAAGAAATAAAAATAAATTTCTTGTAGAATTATCTCTGCGTTATTACCTGCCGACCCGATTCATTAACAGTTATAAACATATATTGTAAATTTAGTCAATGAAATTGGTTTTTAATAAGGATTCTAAAACGAAATACTTATTTACTAAGAATAAGATTAATATATCTTATATGAAAATTCCGTGCAAATTTAGAGGAAATGTGCAAAAACACAAATGCAATGCTTTTATATTTCTACCAGCTATTGAATTATCACATATATACATATCTTTATATATAAAATACACGTGTCACAGTGTTTGTCCGCGATGGACTCCGAAACTACTCAACCGATCATAATATAATTTTGCATACTGTGTGTCATTTCGTCCAACTTAAAACATAGGATTGTTTTTATTTCAATTTATCACGCCATAATTTTTTTATTGCTGGAAATGTGAAGAATCCGGAAAAAACGTTGCCAGATTCCCGTAAGGGATGCTCATTCGGTACTCTCGACGTTATTTCTGAATTGCGTCAAGGTTCACTTTGCATTAGCTTTCTGTTTGGAAGACGGGAAAGGTTGAGGTAGTTTTGAGTCTCGCTGCATAGTAAAAAGGGGAATTCCCTCATATAACGCATCACAACCAATAGTTTTTTTATTTTATTCTTAAAGATTGATTTATTGAAGAACAGTAGAGTATAAGAAAAAAATATCATAAAAAAATGTAAGGAAATATTCTTAAATATATTTTTATCACATAGTATTATTTACTTTTTGAATTTCTTACTGTGAAATGAATCAATATCGTTGCGTTTAAATAAAAATTATTTTTAAAACTTTTAGTATCAGTGATTTAAAATTAAAAAGCCAAAAACTTTTTTGAACAAACTTTAATAAAACACTCAAAATACTTAATAATTAATAATTTTTCCCGTGTATCGAACATTTCAAAAAATCCTCACAATTTTACTTCAAGATTTATAATAGTAGTGAAGTTTTGTAATTTGTAAAATTTCTACTTTTCTGTCTTTTTTCAACATACAACTATTTTTTAAAAAGGCCCCATTTTCGTTTCCGGAACTAAAAAATTGAAACGAAAGAATTGAAAAGTGAATGAGTGATTTATAAATTCGCACTGTTCGCCTATTCGAGAGTTTTTGGCGACGGACCTCGAAAATTTCAACCATGGTCAAGTGACGAGGACGACACTCGAGCCTTTCACCCATCTCTCCTAATTAATACACCACACCACACCAGCGCAAGAACAGATTTCGAAAAAGGGAGTTTTATAATGACATAGATAAAGAAATCAATCACATCGGGCATAAATGAAAAAAGTGCTATCGTCCTGATGGAAACAGGAAATTCCCATGAGGATTAAGTTATTCACTCGGTAAAATGCCGTGCAACGCCGGGCTAAGCGAAGAGGAAAGAAACAAAGAAGTAAAAGTAATTTCGGAAAAATTATATTGGAAGTACTGATTTTGTGAAGATGAGGGAAAATGTTAAACGAGAAAACCATTGATACGCACTCATGGGACTTGCACTCACATCGTACGCTTCACACCCACACAAAAGTGCTGGCGTCAGAAAGAAAGGAGGAAATTAACTTGGGGATTAATTAATACCCTAGGTAAAAGCCCGTGCAACGCCGGGCCGGGTCAGCTAGTATATATATATATATATATATATATATATATATAAGAAACTACCTCAGTTTTGAATTAGTTTTTGTTTAAAGTTTGATCTTATAGACCCCAAACAGATTCAGTGACCAACAGTCATTGAATATTCAAACGTAATTTATCCCATGTATTCATGCATATAAAGATATATCACTATACAATATTGAAATTACTGATATAATCATATAATTGTCTGAGTAAAATGACTTAAAAGAGAGAGAATCCTCAAAATGTAAATAAATTCAAAATGATAAGAGATAGGTTTATAAAAGAATACGTGAGGAAAAGTATATGTGTTTTTGATTCAGAAATCAAATTAAGTTTAAATAAAAAAAATAGATTTTTTTAGGACTGATATGGGGAAAATAATTTAAATGTGAGACTAAGTTTTCTTATAATTTAAATGTGAGACTAAAAAGAATTCAACCTGAAATAATTGTCTACTAAACATCCATTATCGTTCAAAAATTTATCCCAATATAAATCTATTTTATTTATTTCGAATACTTTTAAGATAAAATCACCCGATATTAAATCTTTATCTGTTCATTGAAAATATGGTATTTTGCTTTTGAGGAGATGTCAAAAAAAGGAAGATGGCTTTGAAAAATAGAAAGATTTATAACAGACATAATCATATAATAATAATAATAATATATAAACTGTACGTATTATAAAATATTACATACCCTTACGCAAAATTATGACTTGCAAACAAAGAAACTCTGACATATTATTGCATGGTGTGGTCTAAAAGTCTCTTCATAATTTAACTGTGAATAACTTTTGTCAGAATTATTATTATGATTATTTTAATTTACTTTCAGAATTTTAAAGTTAAGGCTTGACAATTTAACTATGAAAAAATACATAACTGAGAAACGTACGAAAAAATTATCTTATATTACTATGGAAATAAAGGCTCCCTTGTGTGTTCTCACACAAAGAGAACATAGGAGCGCCATTTTAATTAAAGCAGATTGTTTTCTCAGGGGAATCGTAATTTCCCCTAAAATCTTAAAACCATTGATCTGTTTAAAACCAATACTTACCATGAAACTATTTGAGGTATATATAAATACATTTGGCAAACTGTTTTGAAAAGTATGGTGGAAAAGCCAGTATTTGCAAACCTAACCAAGGTACTCCTCCAAGACTTTCTAATTATGTGTGTGTATTTGTAAATATATACATATACTCTAATACGGAATATTAAAATTACGTTGATTTAGAAATGGGAAGGGAGTTTTGGTCCACCCTATATTTCTTAAAATAAATAGTTTCCACCTTTGAACTGTGATTAAAGGTTCTTTTGCTTTTCAGAGGTGTTTACAAATATTAGGACGCAAAAATCCCAAATATGTTCCATTTGGAAAAAATAACACGTTATCTACCCATGGTTTCCAATTTTCAAGACTGTCGTTTTAGAATGCATATATTTACTCCTGTTTATAGAATATACTTTGGAAGTTCGTTCTGAAAAATAGGAATGTGTTAGATAATACAACATTTTATAATTGTACAGTATTTGGTGATATATAAGAATAAAATCTTAAAATACTTGTTCCGGAAATTTACTATTAAACAGCATGTTATAAAATGCAATAAGTTAAAGCACAGAAAAAATAATGCATGTCAATTTATTAATTTTTTTAAAAATCTGTTTTTATTCGAAATATTTGTGATATTACTGATAAAAAAATGTTTTAAACCAAAAGCATGTATATATATTCAAAATTACTTCTATGTTTTGCACTTATTTTATGATTTCTTTACTTCTTTAGGGAACTTTTTAAGCTCGAGATTAGAATAAGAACTTTTTTCATTAAATTATTACATTCTATTTACGAGAAAACAAAAAATAATTTTTTAATATTTCAAAAAACTTTAAAGTATTTTAGAAATGTTTGTTAAATTGCAATTCTTTTCTCAAATTTCATTGCAGTATTATATCCTTAATTACTTGACAGATTTTAATTTATCAGACTTAAAAACGTACAGGAAGTGGATAATTTGAAAGGTATGTGTTTTAGTTTGCTTTTTAAGAATCTATACAAAAAATAGTATACTTTACTAATTAAGCAACAAAACCAACCAAAACTCCAAAAATGAGATTAAGCATATAAATTTATTTTATATACTATTCTATTTTGTATTTTATGACACCGAAAATTTGTTAGTTTGATCAGAGCATCTTTTTTAATATCCTTGTTGAATTTTAAGAACATGTTTTGCTTTTCTGTTGAAACAATTCATTCCTAATGAAAAATGTTATGCTCTCTAGGCTGTGTGCTCAAATAAAGAGTACAAATATCATTCCAGTTATATTTCTGAATCATTTACATTCTAACATAACAGTTAAAAGCATCCGCTGATGAACTTTTGCAGAATCACTAAGTACTCGAATAAAACTTCACAGAACTTAGAAAAATACTTTTAACTAGAAAAGAAAGAGATAAATGGTTTTCATTTTCCTCAAGATAGTAAAAAATTTCATTCTTTAAAAATCAAACTAAAATATCAACTCTGAAGCATTCCAATTTGTCAGAGAAATTGATCATTCATTTTTCCCCTCCATCTGTATTTAAAATGAACCTTAAGTCTGCTTTTGATGGATGTTGATAAAACGCAAATAAATTGAAAGATTTTTTTTAACGAAAAGATCGTTCTCTTAAAAGTGCATTCCTTACCTCATTGATGCGGAGCCTGGATTGAACGTCATGATGCCAAGATCAGATTCATCTTATCGATATCCGAGTACTTGGCAGTCTTCCAATTCTCTCAGACATCTTTTTCCTGAGATTTATGGCGAATCGCCATTCTCATCTTTTGGCAAAAGAGAGAACAAATAAATATTTAAGTATGTGGTTATGTACCTACTATGGACAGAGAATATCTCTTTAAATGAGATACATAATGCCAAAGGTTAACCATTTTTATTGTGGCGCTTTCAAATTACTACAGTTCTCCTCAGAGTCTTGCTTAGAACATAGTGAAAAAACAGCGATTAACATATTTAGGTAACTTATAACAAAAACTGCCTCTTATAGTTCATTTTACTACTTCTTTGTGTTTTTCATTGCACTAGAAGTCGAAGTAATGATATAAGAAGCCAGTTAATTAAATGTTATATTCATGATGAACCCTTAAATGCAGACGTACACGGCCGGTCTGATGGTACACTGTATGCCCACTGATATTTTCTTCTTTCTATCTTTGATTTGCCTATATTTTTAATTCTTATCATGAGTTTACAAGTGCTAGTGTTTTTAAGAGGTGCAGTTTGTCTATAAAACTGGAATACTTCTCCTCCTGGACTTTCTTTGAGGTGAAGGCGGGAATTTTTCATTGAATACAGGAATTTAGATACTAGAAAAAATCGATAAAGAACAGGGATTGGTAAGGCAATATGCAATGTATTGTTTGCGAAGAAATTAAATTGGAAAGATAATCGAAAAAAAGCCTATATTATCTCTGTCCACATTGCAATGTAAGACTTAGTATAACACCATGCTTCAAATTATGTGTGCATATATATAAACATACACATACAAAATCCTCAACCGTTTGAAAAAGAGATACGAACATTAATTTTTTTACAAGCATGAGAGAAATTCCTTTAAGGTACATGAAACATTATTCATAGCATGCTGGGTGTACTTATAAAAAGCAAACATTTAGGGGTTTTTTGTGTTTCACAATTATAAAGTAAAAATAGTGAGAAAACTTTAAAATTGAAAATTAAATAAAATTCTTCCATTTTCACATTCTGTTAAGTATCATTCTTAGTTTTTGTGGAACATTTTGGACAAAAAAAATTGACCACTTAAGGGGCTAAAAATGTTTTAATCTTTGCTAAAATGATATATTTAAAAAAAAATTCGCATTAATTTGATAAATGAAGCAACAACGTAAATGCAGTTTTTACTCTTACAAAAATCAGGTTTCCAAAAATGAACAACAGAGCTACATTCCATTGTTAAACACTGAACGTATAAAGCATTAAAGCTTAATGGAGTAATACTCCAAGGAAATCACAGATCCACATGGAAAATCATAGAAGTAAATATATAGTTATAGGTAAGAGAAATGTTATTGATTTGATAAAAAAAAAGTTTCATATGAAAATAGTTCGTAGCGGAAATTACACTGAAGCATATATGTGGTTTTTAGACATTGCGTATTATCAATATGCACTTACTTTAGTAAACAGTAATTGCTAAGGTACTTTAAGTGCTGGTGATGTATTATATCTCATTGAGAATCATTGTGGAATTCCATAAAATACCTATCATCTGAAATTTGACCCTTTAACTGCCAAATTATTCTGACGATTTGGGTACATAGAATGTCAAATTTTTTTATTGCAAAAATCAAATGTATAGAAAAAAATAAAATATACTTTGCTGTTGAAAATTGATGTAGGCTCACTACAGGTGGTCTACCAGGATTCTTTTGTCCAGAAACTGCATCATCATATTACTGTAAAAACTTTTCTAAAACTTGGATTCGAAACTCTAAAAATTTAATATTTTTCTCAACTACATTTTTATTGAGCAAAAATGAGTTTCAGAGTACTTATCTAGCAAATGTAAAAATATCTTCTATAAAAAAAAATTTCTGACGTTTTCGGATTGTCGGATGAATTTTGTTCACAGAGACCTACACCACCCGTAGTAAATTACCCAAAAAAATTTACTCCGTATGATACTCCGGCTTGACATTTTGGAGCACAAGTTCCGTGCTCGATATTATCTCGGGTATGACAGTTAAAAGGTTAAGAACCCAGGTAAAGGGTTTCACGAGACAACTAACTATAGATGCTATGTGCAAGAGTTATACCGACTCAACTGTAAGGAAATATTTGGGAATAATATATATGATAGAATTTGCATTCTGCAATGAAGTGAAATTTTAAATTCTAGAATACTTAGATAGTGAGAGAAAATAGAAGATAGCTAAATTAAATGATTTGTTAATCTTGCGGATGTATAGAATCATCACAAGATATTTTTTTTCTTTCCTTAAAGTTGCCAAAAGTTTAATAATTGTAAATATCTCAGCACAACTCAACTGTCACGAAGTATTAAATTATTGCAGAATATTTTTAGTTTAGAAATTAAGGCACCCATAGAAAATGTGCACCCTGTTGGAAAAAATTAAGGCACCCATAAAAAATAGTTATTTAATTTACGTTGTTCTAGAATTGAAAATTACAAGTAATTGTACTATTTTACTTGGGAAAAAGATTTATATATTATAAGTACACAAAAAGAGGAACCCTTTATCTCTTTCTATCTTTTTTCTGTCTAAAGTCTCAAATCACAGCAAGAAATTTTAGCTAGTTTTGTTTCTCTACTTTTAGAATATTTGTTTTTAAATCTTTTCTCTCAGTATTATAGAATTCTATTAAAACTTTTTTCTGTTTGTTTTAATATATGATCGCTTTTTTATTTGCTGGTCATACATAATTTTTTTTCTTTTTCTTTCATAAATTCATTACTTCTACTGTTGCACTATGAAGTGCAAATTTAAATAGTTAAATATCAGAAAACTCCTAAGAGGTCATAATTTTTCAATATCTGTTATGATGTCTCCTTTACGTGCAACAAATTAAAGAGAAGTTATACATAAGCTATTTACTTGTGATATGTATTAATATTTTAAATGCTTAATGTTAGGTATAGCATTAAGCAAGTAATACATAAATTCTCGAAGGATCCTTAATATCATAATAAATGAAATTGTGCATTTTGAAATGAATATGTAATCACGGAGTATCTTTAGCATTTCGAGCGGACAGTATGGAAAAATATAATTAGTTAGAGATAGTGTCCCTACTTCGTGAACCTAAGGTTGCGGATTCGATCACGGCTGGAGTAGATAGATTTTCTAGATACGAAAATCGTATGCATGTATATCACATGATTATGTGGCATTTAAAAGATCCTTTAAGCATCAATTTGACTCTGTTACTCTCGCCAAAGTTAAACCACGGCAATACAGGGTGTTTCATATTGAATGGGACAAAAACAATAGCGCAGTGTGACTGCCGTAATGGATTTATTCAGCCGAAACAAATTTATTCTGCAACTACAATTATACAAGTTTTGTTTGGCAACAGGGAAAAATTATCGAATGACGAACTCACCGCTAGAGGTGCTGTTAAACAAAATGTCGTCCATGCAGGAGAAAGCGTACTGCATTTTCGAATATGCTAAAACTTCCTTGGTAACTGTTGCGCAAAGACATTTTAGCACGAATTTTTTTCCCTGGGGTTTCGTTAAAGACAAGGTGTTAGTGCGTCCACTTCCTCAGGATTTAGAGGAAGTGAAGCAGCGGATAAATGCCGTGTTGAACTCCATCACAGGGGATATGCTATCACGAGTATGGCAGGAGGTTGATTACCGTGTAGACATTTGTCGTGTCACCGAAGGGGTACATATTGAATACCTGTAGAAACTTGAATAAATGTAGTTTAGAGGTAAATTTGAATTTTTTAAATATATTAATTACAACGTTCATAATGATGTTTTCTTTTTGTCCCATTCAATATGAAATACCATGTATTTAGCATACTATCAGAGCTTGAAGTAAAATTAATTCAAGCATCCAAATTTGGCAGCGAGAGCCACCACTTGCTGGTTCTACCACGAAATGGCTTTCACATGTGAGGACTTGCCATGTCTGCAAAGGGTTAATTGCCACGTCTGCAAAGGCTTAATTGCCAATATGCAGACTTTTAGGATAAAAAGTATTTCTAAAATATTGCTTTTTATAAGAGAATTAACAGAAGAGAAATAGTCTTAGAGTAAAGAAAGGACTTATATCTATAATGAGTAACAAAACTTACGTTATTCAAATTTTCTTAAATATTATATGCTTGGTATTTAATTAAAAGGTTTAATTTTTAAAGATCTTCATTGTGGCTTTTCTAAAATTCAAAACATTTAAATTGGAACTGTATCTTTTTCAAGACTTCTCTCATACAGCAACAAGTTCATCTGTATGTGTGAGGGTAAAATGAAGCCTCCTTGAACCTTTTAAACATTTTCTGACAACTTAATGTCCGGCTGGGGTAAATTGCAGCACTTCTGGCGTATTGCCAGAAGAATGGATTTAGAGAGACAACAAGCTTTTTACCAGATCGTATTGGTTTGACAAATAAAGTTTTATTTTTTGATTTATAATTACCAAGATTGTGATTCACTACGAGTTTTGTTGTCCTAATATATGAAACTGATAAACTATTCCTTAAAGCTTATGGGTAATCATTGATTCTAATTTTCCTCCAACCCTTTTAAGTGAATCTAAAATGTTAACAGAGAACAATACATACATATATGTTGTCTTTTTGCAATTGTTTATTCAACTTAGAGTCAGCCTTAGTCAAGTTAATACATCTGATATTGCGTAAGTTAATTAATTATTAATCTTTTGATTTGTCATCTTTTGTGATTTAACAATTCAAGAGCTGTGACGATCGCACAATCAGTGATAGTGATGACAAATTCTAGGGATTGTTATAACACACGATGATAAGGTTTAATCATTTGTTGCACGAATTTATACCGTTGGTTATTCAAATGGTTACAAAACAGATTATAATATTGATTTATTGTACATATCGAACACCAATGGCTGTTTTTTATAACGATACTTTTTCCTTGTCCAGGTTTAGATGTATTACATTGTTAAACCTTACATTTGTAATCTCATACATTATGAAAAACCACCTCTGCTTACATATAACTTAATCTTTAACATAACTTTGTGTCACCTGCACCATGTAACGAATTCGATCTGTTTTTCTTATAGTTTGGTAAAATTACAAATATTTTCAAATTAAATAATTGTTATTTATCCTCATTTTTGAATCTTGCATTATGCGGAGTAGATGAGATTCTTGCGTGTATAAGGGCATTTGTCTATTTCAGAGTCCCTTTTACTTCTGATTCTGTAAGCAAGCAGAGACAAATATTTTATGCAAAAAATGAACATTTCAGAAATATTAACTATGTTATCTATTTAGAGGCAGTACAATTTTGTTAAAGTTGCTCACTTTTTCTAAGAATGTATAGTATTGTCGTTTCGTAAAGTGTTGGCTTCAAAAGAAGAAAGTCATGTCTTAACATTAAAATTTTTTTTAATGTGTTGAGGCCTAAATTATTACAGATGTCATGTGAAAAAATATATATTAAATTTTCCATCGCTTATGTATTATTATAGTAAGGAAATTTATCAAAAGTGTTTAGTTTATAACATGTTTTATATTAAATATGTGTACTTTTAATATGGAAGGTATCT
>BMAO01015239.1:0-16884 GCA_019973975.1 Trichonephila clavata | reverse complement strand
ATTGTAGATTTAGGAGATGAAACTTATATATAAATCTAGTATATTACTTAGATAACTATAGCTATAAAATATGAAACTCAATTTAAAATGGGGTCTGCTTCTAGCGTGAGGAAAGCTAAACATTATATAATAACATGTCAGTATACTTTACTTGCCCTTTATTAAAAAAAATATTATTAGATTTTTTTCTGTAATTAATAACATATTTTATTACACTATTTGTCTTTGCTCTTAAAACTCAAAATTAAATTTTCAGTTGTTTGGATTTTAATTCTACGACGGATTTCTAAATATTTTATAAATATAAGAAAAAATTAACCTCTGTCACCAAAAAGGGTTTTTTAATGATTTTTCCACAGATTTTAAAAATAACTTACAATCTATATAGCTAAGAAAATAATAAATTTTACAATTAATTATGTATTTCAAGTATAAATATATAAGAAATATAAATATATAATTGCAAGTATTATAAGCGCATATATGCTATACGAAAGTATATATTTTGTTAAGAATTGAACAGTATTTGCCCCCATTAACAGTTTTATTTTCTCCTTTGCAAAGCAGAATGAATTTAAGGATATTTAAAACCGTAAGACATTTTAAAAATAAAAAAAAAAAATTTGCACTCGACGACAAAATCATCTTTGAAGTAATAGATACCACCGTATTTGAAAAATATTCGAATAAACATTTCAAATTTTCTACGAAAGATATCAAAATCCTCAAAAAGGATTTTATACTTCATAAGATGACTCCTGCATTCATTTTTTCTATTAGGAATCCCTCTCATTGGCCATCAAGAACATTTTACCAGATTTATTTTCTTAAAAGGAGAAAAAGTTTCTCTCACATGCTTTAGCTCTTTTCAGAAGATAGTGCTACTTAAGTGATTCGTGAAAAAAGAAACAATTTCAAATAAGTAAATCCATTTGTATGAGATGAATCGAAGCTTGTTAATGCACTTTACAGAATAAAAGAGTCACTATAGAACAATACATTTTTCACGAAAATTGGTCAATTGGCTTACTTTTTCAACATTATATTCCCGTTTGAGACAATAGTTATGAGCATTTCAGGATTCCATTTTGCTTGAGCAATTCTCAAGTAAATACATATTATATGTCCATTCAATTTGAAATTTTTTGAATTGCTAGGAAATGCATTTGGGATTTATCTTACAAGTAATTTTCATTACTAGCTATGTGTTGCAGTCTAAATTTTACAATTATCTTCACAATTTTTTCAAAGAATAAAAATGTTTTGTTTGAATAATATATCAAATAAATCTTATATATATTATTACATATCGTATTTCAAAAAGAAGGTATATATAATGTATTAAAGGTATTTCAAAAAGTGTAAAATTAAAATGTCTTAGCAAAAAGAAGCAGCTATTTCATTTTTAGGAATAAATATGAAAATCAGTTGAAGTTAAAATGAAAATACATGCATTGAAAATTTAATACAGAGATAATTTGAGAGACAAATCGTATGATTTTAAGAAACTAGTAAATAACTCAGTACAGATTTGAAATCGAAGTATTAAATTCTTATTCAAAATATCACAATTTTAACAACTAGTAATTAAGAATTATAATCAAAATTATTATGATATAAAGTATTATCATCATTCAAAACATTTTATCACAAATCAAATATAGCCGAAATTTAGCATAACATTTCAAAATATACATTAAATTTCGCGAACTTTCATTTTAAATTTATTTCTCTTAATATATGAAAGTTGAAATGGTAATTTAAAATTTATATTTCTAATAAATATAAGTTTGCATTTTCTGTAAAGAATAGTGAAGACAAGTAAGCTCATTGCTAATACTTATTTCATTGTTAAAAACATAATGGTGTGGAATAAAATTTTATTTAAGATAGTGCAATAGAAATATATATATTATCAGCAACACATTAAATTAAATATATATATACAGACGACTCTCGATAATTCAAACCTTCGATAATACGAGCATCTCGATAATTTGTAGTATATGCTCAGTCCCTAGAAAAACGCTTCATATTTCGAACTAAAACAATACATTTGGGTACACTCAATATTTCGAAGTAAAATCTGTAGCTGGCCAGACTACAACACGCAATTATACTAAGTTATCTTAAAAAAATCTCGACAATTCGAACACTAACTGGCATGTAGCAATCAGGTTGGAGCTTATATATTTTACGTTGTATTGTCACTGTATGTCTCTCCTGTAACATAACCCCTTTGATGACCATCTGTCTACCATCCCTTCTTTGTGTTTCACTGTTCCGCAAGCAAATATACACTTTTATTGCTTTCATTCTTCAAGAGACAATACATCGACTGCACTTGTAAACCGTCCATATATTTCATTTAACTCGTGAACTTGCTAAGCCTGTGTTGAGAAAGGTTGGCCACTATATTGGGAAGAAGAGATGCGTAGGATTGTGTATGAATGTATTCTTTTAATACAGGAATTTTAAATTCTGTATAATATTTATAATGTATAATATGTACTTTTTAAAAATGACATTAAAATATCTTTATACATCTATAAAGTACAATTGTTTTTTATTACATAGTTTTAAATTTAAATGTGTTAAAAATTATCTTCGAGTATTTTGGGAGTTTTTTCTATTATTTTGATAATTCGAACTCTTGATAATTCGAAGTTTTTCATTGGTCCCTCCAACTTCAAATTATCCAGAGTCGAGTGTATATCTAATACATAAAACTCTCGTGTCACAGTATTTGTAGCCAAATTCCTCCGAAACGACGAGACCAAAACTTACGAATTTTTTTCTTATATTCAGTAGGTCTGAGAATAGGACGTACACTATTTTTCATTCCGATATTGCAATTGGTTAAAAAGATGTTAATTAAAAACCTTAAAACGCCTAATTGTTTTACTCCTGTGGGTTGTTTACTTGTCAGAACTTTCATTCCGTTTCGGCAGAGCGGTGATCCGACGTTTTCCACCATCTTAAAATTACCATCAAATTTTTACTGTTGAAATCAGACAAAAAAATTACAGAAGCGGAAAGATCATTTGTTTCGCCATAATACGGTATAATGTTCTTTGCAAAATAATGATATTTTATTTTTTAAGAATTTTTTTAAAAAAGGGTTAAAATTGATGCGTTTTTATGCAAATCATTTCTAAATCGTTCCGTATGCATTTGTTTTCGTGTTATTAAAAGGATATATTACACTAAATAACTTCGTGCCTTTCTGTTTTAGATCCAGTCACTTAAAAAATAAAATTCCCAAAACTTTTTTTTTAAAGAATTTTCAAAAAATACTGAAAATTTTAACTTAACATTGAATGACTTTGCCATTTATGAAGGTAATCGGAAGAAACTATATTTCCGTGTGTAAAAAAAATATTATCCGTAACCTGCAAGAGGATTGAAAAAATTGCTTAAAGATTACGGATTTTAAAATGTTTTTTGTGATTTTCGTAAAAAACCGTTTTTGCGATAAATAATTTAAAGAGTATTTTTTGTACATATGTTTTTATTTAAAAGTACTTTATTTTTGCAATTAATTTGTGAAGTTTGAAAGCATTCACTTAAATATTATGCCCTAAAAATAAAATAAAAAACTAATAAAAAATACGCGATTTTACAGTTAGCCAAACCGTGGAGTCAAAAAATAGTTTTGCGGCAAAGACCTTTGAACTGTTTAACCGTTGACCGCATCTAACTCAAGAGTTAGACTAAAAAGTTCTGCTTAAACAAGGGGAAATCAATAAATTTGGCGAGTAAAAAATGCGAGTGAAAAAATTATTTTTGCTTCAATTTTCGTCATTTTTTCTTTAGATAATTTTCAAAATTAAAGCTTTATAGATGTTAGATTAAGCTGATAAAATGTATTCAATACATCTCTGAGACTCATTTAAAATATTTATCAGTATCAAAATTTTGTTCTCTTTCATAAAACTTATAGTTTACTTTAAAATAATGCCTAAAGTATAAATTTTTTTGACATATAATTTCATAAAAAAAACGCAAAATTTGTCCATTTCGAAATTTTTTTTTGAATTATTCAGTTAAATAAGCATAACTTCCTTAGAAAAAATAAAAGCTGTGTTGAAATAAAAAATTCTTCATTTTTAATTGCGTGTTATTAATATATCAAAAATCACTAAATTGGCATGTCACAATTAATTGCTAAATGAATATTTTTAATCAATATTAGTATAAAATAATTAATTAATTTTGTTTTGTATTTGATGATTTCTTCTAAAATGAATAAATATAAATGAATTTAAATGAAAATGATTTTTAAAAAGTTCATTGATCATTTAGAATTAGTGATTAAAAAAATAAAATGCCGAAAACTATCTTTTTGTTTAAGAATTTAAAAAAAAAAACTTTTTTTTTACAAACACTGATATTTTGCATATTTAATGATTTTTTTCTAAAATGAATCAAAATCGTTGCGTTTAAATAAAAATGGTTTTTAACACTTTTAGAATCAGTGATTTAAAAAATAAAAAGCCAAACACTTTTTTGAACAAATTTTAACAAAACACTCAACATACTTTAAACATCATTTAATAATGTCTTCTTTTATAAAGATAATTGCATGAAACTTTTTTCCCGTGTGTCGAACATTTCAAAATAGGCTCACAATTTTACTTCAAGATTTAAAGATTTAAACCTTATAAGTTTTTCCCACCTCTCCTAAGTACCACATCCGACCAACGCAAGAACAAATTTCGAAGAAGGGAGTTTTAATGTCATAGTTAAAGAAATCCCTCTCATCGCACATACACACACATAAGTGCTATGGTCCTGATAGAAACAGGAAATTCCCTTGGGGATTAAGTTATTCACTGGTAAACGCCCGTGCAACGCCGGGCTAAGTGGAGAGGAAAGAAACAAAGAAGTAAAAGTAATTTCGAGAAATAATATTGGAAGTGCTGATTTTGGAAGAGAAGGAAAAATGTGAAACGAGAAAGCTATGACACGCACTCATGGGCCTTACACTCCCATCGTACGCGTCACACCCACGCAAAAATGCTGGCGTCAGAAAGAAAAGAGGAAATTAACATGGGATTAAGTTGTACCCTTGTAAAAGCCCGTGCAACGCCGGGTCGGGTCAGTTAGTATATATATATTCTGGCTGACCCAGCCACGCGTTGCTGTTCGTTTGTTTTAGTACGTTAAATTATTATTATTCTAAGCTATTTAATGCAGTCCAATTAATTTTTGCTTATAATTTTGGAGATTTGTAATTAAACATATAACAACACATAATTTTTTTAAAATTTTACATTTTATTCATCTCTTATTTCAGCAGAGTTTAATGCATGATTTATAACGAAGTATTTTATTAGTAATAACATATGAAGATTTAATATTATAAATGAGGTAAATAGTGTGGATTTTTAGCAATTTTAATATTATTTTCATTCCCTTCTAATCTATAACAATAAATAATTTTAGTATGATTAATCACTGATCGGTGCAAATTTTTTTTGGTAACTAGTCTTTTACTTACGGAAATAGATTCGGTGGTTTCCCTACATGCAAGCATGCAACATATATTTAGTTACCCATGCGATAAACATGGACTTTCAAAGTTCAAGCCCCAAAGGACATTGTTTGGCTTTGAGATTTATTAATGGTCGGAAGCATTTGTAATTATTAAGCATTTTATTACTTTGCTTAGCATAAGACTCGTACAAAGTACCATTTTAAAACACTAGTTGTATTTTTTTTATTTAAATAATTTAATTTTAGTATTTTGTCAACCCATATATTTTTAATAATGATAAACTTGTAAAAAGTATTAACTGCAAAAGAAAATTCATTAAAAATGATGTTTTTTCTGCCATTATATTATTGTAATGCCTTGCTAATATCCTGCATTTTATATTACACCTTTTTTATAGTGTGTTATTTATTATCTGTCTTTTTAAAAAAGAATTTTTTATTTCAAAAAATTTTCTTAGCTTTTTTTCTAATAAAGGTTTGTGGTCAAATTGCCTATTTTCTTAATTTATATATTTCAAATGAAGTTGTATCCGACTTATAATTTTCCGACATGGAAAATAGATATATAAATCGAACGGTAATAATACAAATTTTACGATTAAATGGGAATAGAAACAATCGTTCGGCCATATTGTCGCTGCCGAGTCCTCTTAAATTTTTCGTGAAATGGTCTATTTCTCTTTTCAACTCTTATGCTTTTTCTTACCATCGCCTCCAGCTGTTGTTATAGAACTAGGCACACAAAATGCAGCAGTATTATTCGCTAAATTGCAAATCTACAGAGAAGAAAAGAGTTGTAGTATTCTTTTAAGTTGGATATTAATAACCTATAGTAAAACATTATATTTTCATTTCTATTTTAAAAACATGATATCAATCATTGGCATGGTCAAGTAATTTTAGCGCGTTTTTCACATGTTGTACTTTAATGCAGGTAGATTTTTAAAAAAAATTGCAAACAATAAATTTACTGGGTAAAATTTGAGAAAATTTTGTTATAAACTAGCAAAATTCAGGAAAATTTGTAGGAAAATTCGGAAAAATTATGGGAAAACTTTAATATGATTCGGCTCATCTAGGGCACAAATGCGACCAAATGCCGAAAACCGAGGTCAATTGGTTGCTTATTGGCTGAGAAAAAGGTACGACAAAATATGGAACGAAGACAAAGAAGAAATTTGCGTCCTAATAGCGTTTTTGTTCCACTGCGTGAAAAACGCGCTAAAAATATTTTATATTCGAATGCATTTCCATCATTTCCTCTCTACATGAGTAATATGTGATTATTAATGCGAGTTCGTGATTGTAGATATCTGAAACCTCTAAGAAAAGAGTTCTAACACACAGAATATCCACTGATTATTTTTAATTATTTTAGGAATTTTGTTTATCACGCGCCGAGTCTTGTAACATTTTTAAATTATAAGAATATAATTAAAGTCTGTTATTTGAGGTTGCATTCTGTAATATATTGTTTTAATTGAAAGTTTCGCTTTGAAATATGTCAACTGTTGAGAATACCCTTATAAGCACAATAACGCTTTTAATTATATTATTGCTCTGATGCTTTTAATATTAAACTAAGAAGTTATAAAAAGGGCAATTGTTTAATTTTATATAAATCATTTTGTAAGCATGAAGATATATTTGGATGGCTTTTTGTATGATATTTTACTGCTATTAATATGTAAAACTCACCAATGAATTTATAGAATATTTATTTGATGTGTAGATAATGTTTTTAATTGCGCATGCGTATAGACATTCAATTCTCATATAAACGGAAATCTAAAGAGAAAGGGATCAACCTCAGGTAGGAATAAATATATACAAGGAAAATCACAAGTGAAAGTCTAGATTCTAAGAAAGCAGCTGCGATATGGAATATTGTATTAAAAAGAAGGTCAAACTTAGTTTAGTATCAAAGACTTTCGATAAAGAGAAATTTTATTTAAGAGATTGATTCCAACATAACTGATGATTCCAAATGATGACTCTACTTTTGAAATAATCGAAATTATATATATATCAAATACGAATGTTAAATATATTCTAAGCAGGCAAAAACAGGCGACGAGTCTTATGTATTTATTTTAATGAATATTCACAGAATTATTATATTTAAATTTGTATTACAACTAACCTTGTTCTTCTCATTGTGACTTGCTACTGAAGAACGCAAATCAATATTTTGAAAATAATCCAATCACTTGATAAAATGCAAAACATAAAAATTATATATTTGTATCCCATGTTAATTGTGAAATGATTTTGTGTTACACTGATTGGAAATTGTTGCAATACTTATTTTTATTTTATTTCAGCCAACAATTCATCACAAAGTAATTATTATATAAGCAAAATCTGTTTTAAATGACATTTACATACAAGGGTATAGTTCAAGAACAGCATTGTTGATATTTAAAAAAGGTTTTTTTTTTAATTATACTACTGTACAAATTTAAAAAAGGGACCTTTTTAAAAAATTTTTAAATAATTAAATGTAGTGCAAATTCTTTCAAATCGGTGCAGATAGAACCAAATTATTCCCAAGATATAAGCAAATAGAAAGAATTATTTAAAAAAAATACTAGGACATAATATAAAACAAAATTATGTACCAAATTTTTGTAACCATTTTCATAAATTGCCATCCACTTGTGAGTGATAGTCTAAATTTCATGTTTCCATCTTATCGGGAATTTAGTATAAAATCAATTATAAAATTCAATCCGCTTAGACATACAAGCCTCTTCGGGGGCACGGGTTAGAGACTAGACCATTTATTTTTACATCTTCATGCACTGTTATCAGCGTTTTAGCTATGTCCAAATTTCAAGTCTCTAGATCATCGGGAAATCAGTTTAAAAACAATTATAAAATACCACTCAGACAGACATACATGACTTTTCGAGGGACCGTGTTGAAAACTAGAACTTTTTTTTGTATTGCCATGCATTGTAATCCACTTCTGAGCTGTGGTTCAAATTTCAAATATCTAGTTCATCCGGAAGTTAGTTTAAAATCTATTATAAAATTCCACCTGGGCAGGCACACAAGAAAGCGAGATAGTAAAAAAAATATGGTAACCTGGAGGTCTCTCTTTGTTCTCAGAACCATGAAATTGTATACGTAGAGGCAATTCGACCTGTGCTATCGACAGGCCGTCTTAGTTCGTGTAAATTCTTGTAAGCTTACGGGGCCCTTTGTCGAAATCGGGGCACACATCTTCGGGGCTCCAGTTCGAGACTGAAACTTTTTTTTGCATTTTCTTGCTCTGTGATCCACTTCTGAGCGATGGTTGAAATTTCAAATCTCTTGCTCGTTGGGAGGTTAGCTTGAAATCAATTACAATATTCCACCCGGACAGTCATGAAAGCGATTTAATAAAAATAAAATCAATTACAAAATTCAACCTGGACATATAAGAAGGCGAGTTTGTAAAAACATGGTAAAAATCTAAAGTATATGCACGGAAAAAATATATTTGAGATGTTGGAATGGAAAATGTCAGCATCCATATTACAGGTGACTGACAATAAAACTTCAGGTTTTAGTAGATAACAAGATCATACCTGATACATATTCAATATTTACAGTCTGTCTGTATAGAGATAGAGCCCCTTGAAGATCCCTAACCTTTCCTACCGGTTGGTGACTTGCTATAAGAAATCTCAATAAGATGTTTCGCATAAGTTCAAATGAAATTAGGTCCGAGGAACTTGGCAAACTATCTATTAATTAACTTTACCTAACAACACAGCTTTCTAGTAGGATGGTGACCCTGATGTGGTAATAGTTCCACTCTCTTTGTACATGGGAAATATCTTACCATGGCACTACCTGGTATTATGAATTGGCGCTCTATCACCTACGATGAAATAAATTTTGGTTCGTATTCAGAGATTTATGACGACCTGCAGTACAAGGAAAATGTGGTAATACTTTACCAGAAAGAAAATTTGATCGAACACTACTTCTGTCATTCAAAAAGCTCTGACACATAAAAAAACCGCTTCTTTGACAAAATTCTACTCTGTTCCTTTACACCTCGATCCCCCTCGGGCACAATATTGTGCAAAGCTTGCAAGTTTCTGCCCCTTGCCTTCCAGTTGAGGAATTGAATTAGCAAATGATTGACAATGAATGTAGAATTATCCCTCAGGACACCACCCATACTGTTTTAACACGGTTTTCAAATGTGTTGTTTCACGTTGCTGATCTTACAATCAACTGATTTTACTTTATTCTCGAATTATTTAGGAGTGTCATTTAAACATTTAACGTTCTAATGGTAAATTCTAACGCTGGTACGTTCTAATGGTTATACATGCAGTTAACTCACTTGTTTTTTTTATCATTGTGAATAGTTCATATGCTGTATTAGCATTTTGATCATACTGTGTTTCTTATTAGCTCACAATTTTATCAAAATAGCAAAATACGTCCTTTGAAGATAGTTCACAACTGCTCTGAGATGCGTAAAGTAGCTACAATAAAGAAACATTTAATTGGTTAAAAATGATCAACACTTTTCCCCCTGTCGAGCTGTCTCTATTTGCGAAGTGTTTTGTATTTGAAAAAGATAATATTGCAAGGTGCAATATTGTTTAGAAAGGTTTCGTTGCATTCTTCTTTTGAGAAAATACAATATAAAAGTCAATAATAAAAGCATGTTTTCAATTCAATGTACCTTCTATATTCTAAAACTTATATTAATTTTAAATATTTTTTAAAATTATTTTTGTAGTATTTACAGATTTTGGTATATATTTTTGTTCCACAGTGGCCTGTATAACCTTAGGACTTAAGAGCTCAACACACATAAGCAAACATATTTTTAACTTTTAATTTTAAATATTTTTAACTTATGCTTTGTTACCTTTGTCTACGTGTTTTTTTTTCTGTTAAATGCAATCCTCCTCCTCCATCAATGAAGTACGCTCACCACTGACAGTTGACAATGCTTTAAACAAAACAAGGATTGTAATAGTTTTAATATTGCTGGTAATAAATACATCTAAATACTAGATAAATTTATATAAAGTAGATTTACATTATTAAAGTAAACTTACTTCTTTTTTCGTTTCTTTTTTAAAAAAGGTACTTTTTTTTGCTATGCATAAAATAATCCGTATGAATATTGAAATTATTGGTAAATTTAAAATAATTTCAATACTATATTTTTCGATCTTACAGGAGGGCACGACTGAGGAAATTCATTTTGGGACGAGACTTAGTAATAGTATTACTTCTTTAGGATGTTCCACCCTCAAAATATTTCCCTCGAATGGGCAGTCAATTCTGAGAAAATAGCATTTCGAAATTCATACTTAGCTTTTATAAAATGAAGTTTTAAATAGAGTCAAGTTGCATTAGCTTGGCTGATATCGTCCTTTTTACTGCGTGGTCACCCAAGGTTCGAGTCGCGCGATCGGTTTATCAGTTTTGTTTCTTAAATTCAAAATAATTATATTTTCAATTAAATAAATTTACGTCAAAAAGATATTAAGTATTTTATATAATTATAAAATAATTAAATCAATATTATATAATATAAGATATATGTTTTTATTATATTAATCATAAAATAATAATTGTTAATCATTTTATATATTGTTATAATATATTTATTAATAATCTATCGATTTTATGTTATAAAACTATTTGTAACAAAATAAAATATCATTTAATAAATATTATATATTTTTATAATAAATATTATTTTATAAAAAATATATTTATAAAATATCATTTATTACTTATATATCTTAATAATAAATATTATTTATTAATGGTTATATTAATAAAATATTTTTTAATATTTAAACTTTTTAAATAAATATAATTAATTGTAAAATTATTAAATTGATTTAAAAAATAAAACAAAAATGTGATTTAAAAATTAAAACAAAAATGGGATCGCGTGACTCGAACTTTGGCCAACCGTGTGGTAAATAGGTGCTCTAGCCATCTACGTCACTGGGCCACTGAAAGTAATTAAAACTAAGTGGCCTAAAAGCTAAACATGGATTCTTAGGCTAATTCTTCCGAATCGACTGCCCATTCGGCAGAATTACATGAGGGTTGAACACCCTAAAGGATTCTACTATTACACAAAGACTAGTCCCTAAATGAATTTTCTTAGTCGTGCCCTCCTCTTGTTAGTTCCACAAAATTGGTACTATAATTTTAAATTGTACAAGAATTCTAAATAATAACATAAAGGGGTAGTAAATTAGCTTCGCAGAATTGCTCTTTTAACAAATAAATTTCAAAATGTTGAAATAATTATTATTAATAAAAATATTTAAAGCTGTTTAAACCATTAAATATAATACTATATTTTAAAAGAAATTTGAGAACTAGAAATGATTTCAAAATCAACAAATCCGTTTCTGAAAAGTAATCATAAAATTAAGTTCAGAAGGCCCGGAATTGTATTAAAATAATGTAATATGTAAGCAGAAGTATTAATAACCTAACGAAAAAATAAATAAATTAAGGAATAGTTTTTTTTAATACTTAACTAAGTGTAAAACAATATTTTATATTTGCAAAGAATACGTTTTTTATTATGCTCAAAAAATACTAATGAACATTTCTGATAGTTAAATTCCATCCGCTGTCGTTAATTACGTATATGTTGTTTGAATAACTTTTCTGATTAGTATTATTTTTTTTCTCTTAGTTACAAAAGCAGAACGAAAACGTCAATCGCATGCTTATCGCATCACTGTCCTGTTTTAGAGGGCAGTTAAAAAATAATACGCTAAGAATTACTTAAGAAAAACAAAGTTCCAAATAACCTCTAGGATTATTACGAAAGAATACTATCACATTAAAGATGCTGAATCAAGTGTCCAAAGTAAACTGAAAAAGAACTCTGTACCACCAAGAAAAAACACAGATCATGACCGCAAATGCGATGAATAAATACTCAGAATGTCCAGAGGAAGAGCAGGCAGAACCACATAATTCACGCTAAAAAAAGCTAATACCTAATCCTAAATGTTCCATTTGCCAAAATATTCATAACAAAAGAACAGTGATTTCTCAGTGATATTCTTGATATGTCCTCTAAATAGAAAAATGGGACAAAAATGGGTTAAATCTAATAAACATGATAAAAGAGAAGACTTAAATTTTAAAGTTATTTAAGTAACTTCTAGTCCCAGCAATTTGCATACATCTAACTTTGAAATATAATGCTTATGTTACTCCTTTCTTTTGTTCGAGAACTTTTAAATATACCTTAAAATTATGTATCAAATTTCTACTTTAAATTTATTGTTTTTGCTTCTTACATTCAAAATTTCATATGGAACACTGCAGCAATATTTGTATAGTATCTACTTATATTAAAAGCAATTTCAAAGACAAAACATTAATTCATATGTCCTAAGAAAAACTTAATATCGAAACGACATGGGGTGGAATGGGGGTTAAATGTCGGTGCAGAAGAGGATTAAATTCATTACATATCTCTTGGTTATGTGATGATTAGGAAATTCTTAAAATGTGAAAAATGAACATTACATCACATTCTTAGTTACTGTGAACACAAATTTCAAGATTTTACAGCGATCTGATCAATAATCGCTTGTCACACGTATACGTAATCGGTGCAATTTTTCTTTTAAGTAACTGTTTTGAACCATTCCCAACTAGTTCTATAGCAACGGCTTTAAGCAACATTTTCCTAGTGATCTGAAAATTTCTTGAAATTAAGATTGCTCGGAACTTTAGCCAATGGTGTTCTTCTTCTCCCTTTGTCATAAGAAAAAAGCGATGTTAGTATATATAGCAGCCTCGGCTTCGTCAAACGCATAAGAATGGCTTATAACCATTTAATGGTGAATTATATTTTAAACAGAGTGGTGCTCAGTTTCTGGTTACGGTTATCAATAAAGTGCGAGTGGAATAAAATGAATAATATTAGATTTATGTTTTTTGAAGTAGAAAAATTCAGCGAGTAATGATTAAATATGAAACTCGACTACCGTCAAAGCCTCTCGTTTTGTGTGCTGCAAACTTTCACTTCACAGCTGCTCAAAAAATATTTTGAAATGATTTTTCGAGATTTGCGTGTGTGAAGAGGCCTTAACGTGTCTTAGGAAACCGTGCTATTAAAATCATAGCCACTAATCGAGCAAAACAATTTGTTCGTTTAGTTAAAATTATGGTAGTTTGAATTGATTTAAGAAATTATACCATCTCACTTGGACATTCCTTGAAAAGAAAAATATTACATACTACCTGAGGTAAATATTTCAAACGTTGATTCAGTTACTTAAGATTTTAAAAATGTACAAATTTTGTCCTTTTCTACTTTCACATATATTATATATCATATTACACTATACATATAATTTATATATTATATATAAAG
This sequence comes from Trichonephila clavata, assembly GCA_019973975.1. Lineage (NCBI taxonomy): Eukaryota > Metazoa > Arthropoda > Arachnida > Araneae > Nephilidae > Trichonephila > Trichonephila clavata. Next base: position 2,993 of record BMAO01015239.1, on the reverse strand, counting down.
TGTGTGTGTGTGTGTGTGTGTGTTGTGTTAATAATTCCCAGTAATATAATCCTTTAAAATAATTTTTACTACCAATGGTCCATCCATTCAGACCAACGTTTAGTAATAAGTTAACCCACCGCCCTAACGAGAGTATTTTAAACTACACACCTATGCACCCACTCAGATCATGTGATTTGAGAAGCCTATATAATACCGAGATTCCTGGAGACCAACTTCCTGTTCGCTTCTGTATTTTGTCTGCGTAAACTGTAGCTGGCTGCAGCTTGTTTTATGTGCGCGTTTTGTGTCGTCCTTGTAATTCTTATGTGTTCAAGATGGAATAATAAACAAGTTTTAATCAATCACCGGACGCCTCGTCAATCCCAGCCAAAGAAACCATCAATAATAGCTATCATATTATTAAAAATCATTTCAACGGCAGCGTCTATCCATATATATATATATATATATATTGCAGAATTATTACTGATGAAACTTGAATTGAGATAAATCTCTGAATTGTTTGCTATCTAACTCATTTCAATCAATCAAGCATATCCCCCCAGTTATGGTAAAGGATTGCTGAAGCAGTGAAATAAATAAATGCATATAATCATTCACGACTCCTCAAGCGATAACTTATCAACTGATATAGAGCCTTAATTTGTAAGGAAACCCAAAAAGAATTTAAACTATTTTTAACTAGCACATAGTTTTAAACAAGTTAGCAAAAATTTTGCTCGATTTGTGTCTCTGATTAAAGTAAGTACTACTCAAAACTCGCCGTTTTGGTGAAAATTTTCGAAGTTTCTTTTATGCTTTTTATTTTATAACCTATACAGTTAATATCCCAAAAACACACGATTTGTATTGCAATGGCATTAGAAGCGAAGCTATAACATATTAGAAAACCAGAAATGGAGTTCACAAAGCCGAAAGTAGATCCAACTCAAAATATTTTAAGATATTGAATTGAAATTTTCAGAACATATTTGTTTAGTTATATCTGTGTATGAATCAAAATCTAATCTCTGTGTATACATTTATGTACTTTAATGCTTTTTTATGAAAAAAATTATCAATGTCCTAGAAATCTCTTTTGTATAAAATTTGTCATATTTTAAAGTATTTCGAAAGCATTACAAATATTTTCATTCCTAACACATATAAAGATGTTATTTACGTACTGTATAAATATTATTTGAATACATTTATTAGAATTTTGTGTAATTGCATTTTTCCCTCAAAATTTCACAAAACTCACCAGAAAACAGCAAAAGGTTAAAAAAAAGTCCTATGCAGTTAAATACGCTTAAGAGGTCGTGACCTATAAATATAGTAAGTTTAAAAAATGTACAATTAGTAGAAAATTTTTTATATTGTATTAAAATTTTTAAATGCATTTTCTGAGAAACTATGTTTCCAATTTTTTGCTACAGAGTTAAGTTCACTACAGGATTTCTTTTTTTAAGATATTGAATTGAAATTTCAGAAAATGTTTTATTTAGTTTTATTTAAATGTAGATTATTATCTAATCTCTGTGTATGTATCCCCAATATATCCAAATTTATTTTTAATATTGTAAAAATTGTACTTGAATTCCTAGTTTTATGACCCATTGCCATAAAACTAGGCAAACTCAAACCATAAAACTCAATGTTTATTGAGTTGAAAATTTATCTATTTTAAAAAAAAGGACTCCGAAGTTAGACAACTTAATAGTTTGGCTATGTAAAATTTAATTAGTGTAAAGATACTGTAAAATTACGAAATATGTGGTCTGAATGCCTAATGAAGTAATATATGTGTGGAGGGTGTCAATTTTCCACATTTTTAAAATTATGCTTGTTATCACTTAACCAATTGATATGGAGTTTCTTGCTATATTTCCAAGACTGATATGAGAACCTCACTGACCCCTTTCAAATCGTCTCCACTGGTTGTTGAGTTTCGGAGCACCCTGTATAAAGTGATGTGTTCAGCTTTAATGTGTTTTTCAGAACATAAATCTTTTGCTTCCCTTGATGTTCAGAATATTATTTTTAAACTAAATTAACATATTCTAGTTCAATGAAATCGAATAAATTATTTTAACCCTGTATAAAAAATAAAAATTATGACTATTTTTCATATAATTCTTGTTATAAATGTGTAGTATCAAATTAACAGTTTAAAAAATAAATGTTACCTTCAAACATGAACTTTCCAACGGATTTTTATTTTTATCGGAATGCTACCTTTTGCTATTAAATGAAATTATTCGTTCATTTAATTCAAAATTATTTTCTGATAACTCCACTAACACTAATATTGACTGTGCGTGGCTCTTTTTCGGATAAAAGTCATTAAAATACACAGTTAGAGGTAAATTTAAGTAAAAAATAGGCTTTCTCGTTTTGAACTGAATTTAAAATAACCACTTATCGCAAAAATGTATTGCTACTATATGTCATTTTTAGATAATTATTTCCATCAAATGTCAATCAATTATTCTCAATTGTTACTTTTAATTGTTCTCCCCTTTTATTTTTAAATACAATATAATTTTCCTTATAAATAATTCATTATTCTTACATTTCAACTGTGAATTTACTGTCACAAAATGACACGCATTTTTCTCCCAAAACTTTTATTTTCTTACATTTCTGTCACTGACTTTCTCTTATCTAAGCATTTCATTGGATCGCATCATCTCAAAAAGGAGTAGATTTAATCTAGAATGTAATTAAACCTTCGACTAGGAACAATTTTCAAAACATTTCATTTGATTCTGTTTTAATTGCATTAATAACATTTTTTGTTCTGAAATTATATTTGTTCTATTTAGATGATAAAGACAATAAATATTTTCATTTAAACATTAATTCAATATGATATTAGGTTTTTGGTATAATTTGAAAGAAATATTTTTTTCACAAATTTTATATTTCGTATACGATTATAATTTTCTAACTTCATATGCCAAGGCATTGATGATACTATTAAATAATTCTGCATACATAAATATTTA
>BMAO01015238.1:0-46339 GCA_019973975.1 Trichonephila clavata | reverse complement strand
AAAAATTTAATGTACCATGTTTTTATAACGGACTTAAAAGTATAAAATTCCTCCTTTTCGTTTTTTTTCCCCTTCTTTTTTCACATTTTCATGGCATTGTCTTCTGAGATATGGTCCAAAGTTCAAGTCTCTAGCTCATCGGAAAGTCACACAGTTTAAAATCAATTACATCGTATTCTCACATTTTAAACGAATTGCTATAATGTTAATTCGTATCATCACTTCTAAACGTATTGCTTTATAAAAATATAAAAAATATTTAGCAGTTAGAACATAAATTATTTTTTTCACATCACGAGCATTTTTTTTTTTTATTTTCATTTTCAGAAAAATGTTTATATTACAGTAATCAGTTGATAATACACACTCACCCTCCACTTTTTCACATACAGACTTTTTTCGTTTGTTTTATTTTTATAAATCCCACAAGTGTATTTTATACTTGCATATAAATAGCTTTAAATTAAAAACACTCGCTGTAGGGTTACACCTTTTCTTTTAGTCGCTAAATCTGAGATTAGTCGCCAAATCTGGAAATAGTATATGAAACTAGTCGCCAAATCTGAAAAGGGTATATCGAATTAGTCGCCAAATCTGAAAATTGTATGTGCAATAAGTTGCCAAATCTTTAAGTGGAAAATTTTATTGTCGCCAAATCTGATTATCGTGATTCCTGATGATTCTGATTAGGACAATGGAACAAAATTATGAAATTATTGTATTGTCATCGGTCCTTGACAAGTGTGCAAAATCTCGAATTAATCTGACCTTTATAAGTGGGTGAAAATCAAGTTCCAAGATTCCGTTACATGCAAGTGAAACTTATAAAAGCGTGTTAAAATAAAGCATTGATGAGTTATCTTGAATAATATATGAAACACATGTATAAATGAAAATGCAAAATGTAGATACTGCTTTCCAAACAACAATTTAAAAAAAAATTCTGCAATGTTATTTCTAAGTTGAATTTTCAGTGAAGGAAATAAAATGGAATAAAAACATCAGTAGCAATAGTAAATAAATTAATTGAAATTTATATGTTTTAAGAAGAAACTATTAATGTTACTAAAAATATTCTTAAAATTATGGAAAACTTTCTGATTTATTTTAAATCAATGGTATTTCATCTTCGGAATATTTGAATCTTATTAAAAATGCGATAATCAATAAATCCATTTAGTATGTGGAAACTTTCACAATATTTGAAATGAACAGCGGAACAAGAATTTAGAAAAAAGAAATACACACTTTTCTTTCCAATTCCTGAAATTCTGTCCTATATCCTTTTTTCGTTTAGCCGAAAGAAATAATTTTTTTATTGAAGCTGCGACGATGATCCATTTTATTTAATAACTGAAATAAACTGTGCAAAATAAGTTTTAAAAACAGCTGATATTCAAATAACTTAAACTTGGAAAAAAAAACCACATGAATTTCAATTTTGGAGATATATAAGAAAAGAATGCGAAAACTGATTCACTTTATCCTGACGATTCAAATGCATTTAATAAATATTAATTGTTCATTTTAATTATTAATAAAATATAACTTATTTAGTATATATAAATAATTTTAAGAAAGGTGGAATAAAAAAACAGAGGATAGCTTTTTGTACAAAACGTATTTGCAGTTATTTTTCAAGCACAGACTGAAACTTTCCTAAGAATGATGTAATTGTAAATAGTATCTTGAATGCCTATAGATTCTTAGAAAACAAGACCCATTTGGGGAGGGAAAAACATCTCTGTTACACAATCCACCGAAGAGTCATAAATTACCACCTTTCACCAAGGGAACGCAGGGAAAATTTCATGTATCCTTCCGCAAGAAGGCGGAGTTACAAGTTTACTTTCCCCTCATTCCAAATATGCAATGCTGACTTATTTAATTACTCGCAAATAAATTAGTTTAAAAATTTTTAAGTATATGCGTTTAAAAGAGCATAAAAAATAAAGGGTTTCCGCGAGATTTTACTTTTTTTATCCGATAATTGAAAATATTTTTAAAAGCTTTTATTTAACTTACAATGTATGTATGTATGTATGTATGTATGTATGTATGTATGTATGTATGTATGTAATTTGTTCGGGTGGAATTTTGCAACTCAATTTTGAAGCTGATATCTTCCTCCCATTGAGCTGAAATTTTATATAGACGTTTAGTTTGGATGACAATGCATGTTTTGACCATTTATATTCCGATATTGCAATTAATTAAAAAGATATTAATTAAAAACGTTAAACTAATTTTGGGCGCCAACTTGGATATATCTGCATTGTTGTAATAATTTTATTGTTACAACAATGACAAAAGTTGGCGTCGAAAATCAGTTTTCAGCCAAACTGGAATTTCATAACGTTGCGCTATTGACAGTATTAATTAACTTTGTCTAAAAAATAATTACATTTCTACAACGTAAAAACAATCTAATTTCTACAACGTATGCAATTTTTTTACAAATTTCTATCTATTTCCTTGGATTTAAATTCAAAACAAAAAAGTAGAGCTATTTTTCAAGTAGATTGGTACATTGTATACCTTTCTCAACGCTGCCAAGTTAAACTGAGATGGAGTATTGAAGAAATTCTTTAAATAATTTATCTAACTTTAATCTATGAAACTCAGACAAAAAATAATTACAGAATCGGAAAGATCATTTTTTTAATGTATCTTACCCATCAAAAAGGAATCCGCTAGGAAAACAATAAGAGAAAAATATTATATAGAAATGCAATATATTTTCGATTAAAAAAAAATTTTACAATAAAGTGAAGTAATTTTTTAAAGAAATTTTCTAATTTTAAGCCTACGAGTAATTTAAATATACCTCATTTTATCACCAGTAATCTAAACACACACTACGACATGTGTCCTTAAAATTAATTACAAGTAGAATCTGTTAATTTTATTTGAATTTAATTATTGATTTTTTCAAAATCAAGTTTCTAAAGATGTTCTGAGCAATTAAAAAAAATAGATTCTTACGTAGAAGATATTCAATGTCCAGCAAAAAATTATCATTATTTGATAAAACTTTCTTTTTTGATTACAAAATGCGTTTTTAGTCTTAAGCATTTTATTGATTAATACAAATATTTAAATGCCTTTTGAAGTTTTTAATAAACAATTAAAATTTTCTTCTAATATGTTAGAGAAATACATCCCTTATCTTCAAAATATTTCAAATAAATAATATATTCTTTAAGTTTTTCAAAAATAGTCAAAATTTTAATTAAACGTTTAATAACTTTGTCATTTATGAAGATATAATCTCACTAAACCTTTTTTTTCGTGTGTTAGCCAAAATCTGCATGAAGATTGAAAAAATTGCTTAAAAATTACGGATTTAAAAAAATTGTGTTTTTAGTCTAATACCCTTTTGCGAGAATTAATTCAGCTAAACCAGGGATGGCGAACCAGCGTTCAATGAGTTGAACAGGCTGAGAAACCTGTCCAGCGATAACTAAAAAGTAAAAAATAAATTAAAAGTAAAAAAACTTTTTTAAGAACAAGCTTTTATTTAAACGCGCTAAAAAGAATAAAATAAACTTTTCCTTTAAAACTTTTTTTACTATCAACTTATAACGTCATTACACAATTTATATGATATAAAAGCTTGTCGCGAGATTTACCTGTGTAGATAAACAAGTAAAATAAATAACTTGACCTGATTGATTTTGGTTTTTAAAAATTCAAACTAAGTAAATATGAGTACTTAAATATTGCGACAAGCTTTTATATCATATAAATTGTGTAATGACGTTATAAGTTGATATTAAAAAAAGTTTTAAAGGAAAAGTTTATTTTATTCTTTTTAGCGCGTTTAAATAAAAGCTTGTTCTTAAAAAAGTTTTTTTACTTTTAATTTATTATGATCGTTTCAACGCACTAAATGTAAATTTTCAAGCTTTTAATAAATATTTAAAAATATTTAGAAATTTTTTTTAAAAAATCGAACTTAAGAGAAACATTATTTTTTTTTTTTATCTTTAGGATGCATTTTGTTTCATACAGTTAAAAGCAATACCTTAGACGTAAATTGAATTATAAGAAACTCCATAGGATTAACATTACACTCGGGTTTTCGTGGTGTCGTGTCACCGGGAGCCTTAACATTGTCTACAATTCAAATTTTTTAATAACATATCAAAATATTTCAGCATTATTATGTACTTTATACTGAATATCACTTATTTGTATTAGTGAACAATTTATAGGCTGATATTTTTATAAAATACTAATACGAGTATCACACACAACTTCAAGAAAAAAGAATACCACTGAAGACCCGCCGTGTAGGGGCACAAGAGCTCAAACGTCCTCCCATTGGTGCGGTGTGGTAGTTAGGAGAGGGGGTGCCAGCTCAGGTGTCGGCCGCATCACTTGACCATGGCTCAAAATTACGCGGACCGTCGCCAAAAGCCCTCGTGTAGCTGAACAGTGCGACGTTAATATTCACTCACTCACTCAAGGAAAAATAAATACGAAAGGAATCAAATTTTGATTCGATTCATTCTACAAAAATAATTTACGCTGATAAATAATTTTTTATCATTTAGTTTCAGAACTAAAACAAATATAATTTTGGTACTTTGAAATACAAAAAGATTTACGAATTTAGTTTTTGAAAATTATGCTCCAATATTGTTATATATATAAAGAACGGCAAAAATTATTTTGCTGCAAGTCTTGTGATGCAATTTCCTTTGTGTTTGTTTGTAAGTAAGTTTCGTTATCCTATTCCTTTAACTTAAATATTATTTGAAGGGTTGTAGATACAGAATGAAAAAAAAAATTGACAGTTATAGAGACTGCCGATAGAAGTGAAAACTTAGAACTTTTAGTAAAAATCTGAAATTTCATAATGTTTGAATTAAAATTATCAACATAAATCTGGTTTTCACATTTATTGACGCTCCTAGCAACAACTAAATGCATGTGTGTGTTTATATGTTTTTTTTTATTATTCAAATATATTACGTGCTGTACAAGATCATGACAAAATATAGATACAATTCAATTGAAATAACAATTAATATACAATCATAATATTTACGGATAGTATTTGTATTTACTTAAATTTCAATGTACTTGATTTTTAACATTTTAATTGTTTGTATCAAATTTCAACAATACTCAGATTTTTTGTATTTTCAGTTATTTCATTTTGATCTAAAAAAGATACAATAGGCTTATGGTAACTAAAGTAACAAAGGGAAATGTTTAATTCTAATTTATCTCAGCCAAAAGCCCTCGTGTTGCTTCTTAGTGCGACGTTAATATTCTCTGACTAATTTATCTCAGGACCGCGTATAAACCGCATCGATCATCGTTTCTTAATTTGTAGCACTGTTTTTCGATCATTGGACATATTTAGATTAACTATTTAGTTTAAAAATCTAATTAATGGTACAGTGTTATCATCTGCAAAATTAATATTGAAGTCTCCACTTAAAATCATCCGTATATTATCATATTTTTCACCAAATCTTTCTTCGAGTAATTCAGAATCTTCTTTTGTATAAATCATCAAATTTTCGAATAAAAATTATTGTATCTGTCTCATAGATTTCCCAGGCAAAATATAAACGGCAACCATTAATATGTATCGCCCATTCTCCGAATCGCAACAAGCAATGCACAGTATATACACATTGAACTTTTCACTAAATCCATTCAATTTTACTTCTAAGATATACACAGCACTTTACGTCAGCTGTGTAGCTACAGATATACTGCGATAAGCATGTCGGTGACGCGAACGCACGAGATGTCACCCATCCAAAAAATGTTTTAGGGTGAACAGCACACTCGAGTGCGCCAGTCAGAGCATGTCGGTGACGCGAACCCATAAGATTTTCCCTACCAAAAAGTGCCTAATGCCGCTAAAGAAGTTTTCACTTCAAAAATATTCATTCCTCGAAAATCATTGCATTTATTTAGGTACTATATATTTTACAATTCACAGAAAATTCGAAGAGAATGACCTGTTCACCTGGTGGCGCTGAAGTAAAGCAAAGGGAAAATTCTGATCCTTTTATCCCATTAGACATGTTCAAATCTGTTTCCAAATTAAAAACATGTTTGGAGTGAATGTGCCTCTTTTTTAAGGCACATTTTTGCTGAAGAAAGAATAGAGACAGAAAAGATAGTGTAAATCATTCTAAATGGAACAAGGACAAGATAGTCAAACTGCAGCAAAAAATATATCATTGTCGTCTTAAAAAGGGTAGCTGTACTCTTCTTTCAACTTAGTAAGTAATTTAGATGTTCCATAATTGGTACTAAAGTGTGAAGATGTCGTTTTCAACACAAAATTAATTTGCATTACGTAAGGATCTAGCGCCCTCACACAAATTGCGACAGATGTGTGACTGAACCGGAGAATTGACAACAGGAATACGGATTGGCGTATATGGGAGGATCTGGCAACACGAGAGAGAGAAAGGGGGTGGATACCATACAACCTGGTCGGAGAAAAAATCTCGGGAAAGGAAAAGAGAAAACGGTGGATGATATAGCGTTTTCAGTCCGACTTCTTCGTAAATATCTTGTTTTTGTGTTGTGTCTCTTAAGGCCTTATTACACGTTCTAGTTTGGAGCATTTTTCCCTGCAAGTTTTACTCAGTTGCCACAACAACGGTTTTCGAACAACTTTTTGTTAGTGAGCTCAAAAAATTGTTCGAAGATTCTTTAAAAAAAAAAAAATATGATTTCAACAGGTCTCCATTCGGATGATAGAGAGGTGGCCGTTTTTCTGGCAAATTTTCTCTCTATGAATATCTTGAATCAACTTACACAAATGGCAGCAAATCCAAGTGCAAGAATTGCTTGATCGTCAGACGCCCTATCTGTTCTCGACTGTCAATAAAAGCTCGAGCGATATAGAAGAAATAATATTGGATGGTCGTTTTCGAAGCAGAAAAGTTGGGGAGTAATTTTTCATAGTGGAGAAAGAGGGCGGCACACACAGACGTCAAAGTACTGTCAGCTGGGGTGAAAATTGGGCGAAAAAGTTGCAGTGATACGGCCTTTAGAACCATGGAAAGTAACATAATAGGACTAAATGTTTGAATAATTATTTTCACTATTTCACCTGTCACCCTAAAAGAAACCTCAAGTTAACACGGAATATGCGAGAGGGAGTCTTTATATATTTTCTATTATCCATATGTTTGCTCACGTAGAGTAGAACTTTCACTCTAAAGATTGCGTTTTCTATCCCGTCAGGGGAGGAGTGTTACTATAACTATACATACGTTTAGTTTGAATAATTCATGGAGAACCTGCTTCCCTCAAGGAAGTTTAAGCCCCGATCACGGAAAACACTGGGAGTTGCTTGGGTTCGCCTTTACTTTAGCCCATTGCTGCATGCGAGATCATGTTTAACTCAGAAAATTAAACTTGATTGAGAATTACTTCTATAAATTAAGAAAGAGTACAGCAATATTTATAATGTGTTAAGAAATTTTTGTGATTGTCTTTAAATTAATGTATGGTGTGTTATTGTTTATACATACACAGGTTTCGAAACAACTTGGAGTGGTTCTTCTTTTTTAAAAAGATCCTAGCGACGAAAAAAAAAAATCGAATGTTAAAATTACCCAAAGTCACCAGATAGCACTAATATCGTGATGGACTGGGAAAATTTCCTTCAGTGAAAAACGGAATCATTTTGAATATCATTATGTTGTTGTTTTTTGAGCACAGGCAATTTTTCTTTTATTACTTAACAAGTATCGTTTTACATCGAAATTATTTTAAAAACAAGTTCCGTATTGCTTGTCAAGAAATATTAATGAATCATTTTTTTTTAAAAAGGAAATCACCCTTTTTTCTTTGGGTTATGAAAGAATCCAGATTGATACCTTTTTTTCCAATCGTAAATATTGATCAATGATTCTTCAAGAAGTAAAAAAATTCAAAGTAATGAACAATTTTCGATTTTTTTTTCAATATTTTAATTCATTTTTTTTTCCGTTTTATTTTAAATTTTAGAAATTAATCACAGTTGTGAAATTCATAAAAGCATGAGGAAAAGAGGCTAAAGTAATAAAACATATTGTATTTTTTTCTCCGATTTTTTATTGATTTATTTCTTGAGTGTGTGTGTTTGTATGTGTGCGTGTTGTGGTGTGTGTGCATGCTGTAGTGTGTGTGTGTGATGTTGTGTGTGAAAGAGTTAACGATACTCCGTCAAATATTAATGAAATTAGAAATCTATAATGGTTTCAGAACTACTTATAGAGGAGTATCACATTATAAGGGATTTTTCCCTTTCGCTTTCTCTGGTATTTGTAAGTAAACATACCTAACTCTAATCAAAAGTCTCATTCAAAACCATTTAAAATAGTTGCAGCATTGTGACTTTTTCCAAGGGCCTCCAAAAAAACGCGGGTTATTGGTTCATGAGGATAATGTGTAAATGAAGATATTTTCAAATTAGTCTACGAGCAGACGTTGGAGTGATGTACGAGGGAAAGGACTGCCAGCCGAGGTATCGTCCTCGTCACTTGACTACGGCTCAAAATTACGAGTTCCGTCATCAATGGTCCTCATTTTGCTTCACAGGGCGATGTTAAGGAGGAATCAATCACTCTCTAATTAATTTCATACATTTTGTGCCATTTTTTGTAGGACATTTTTGGAGAAGAGTAGTATTTTTAATGTAATTAATCGAATTACTAAAATGAAAGAGTGTTTAAAAGCCGGTGAATTGAAATGAAAACAACAGGAGAGGGACGATAAATGGTATTATTGATACTGAACATCAATCATCAACAAAAAATTTTCTGCGAGTATTTTCCATTTGACAATTTCTTCGTCCTATGTTCGCGTGCAATAAAAAAAAATCGAAAGTATGAAAGGAAACTATTTAACATTTGGAGTCACTTGGACGTAAAATGAAGATAAACTGTATTTGAGTTCATATGTTTTAAACTATCGAACTCATTGAATATAAAACAACCATTGTGGAAACAAGGCCTTGTTCAAATAAAAAAAAGGCGTACAGAATCTCATCATCCACATCTTCGCCACAAAATCATTGAATGTTTCGAACTCAAACGTGACTAACTAAATAACAACGACAAAAATGTGTCCCCATAATACATGATTTGAACCGGCTAAGGCGGTTCGAAATTTTCTTTTGAAACGGTTATCCAACTACTAAGGAAAGGAAGATATATGCAGTGACCAAAATTCATGAAGGTCACATGATAAATGCAATCACGTGTTCTCCATTGAATTTAAAACTGACATTAGACATACACTTGTAATTCTACTTGTACCATTTACAGACAATTTTGATAATTCAGCAAAAATGTTCTAGTACTACAAGGATCTTCAAACGCTTTTTCCAAAATTAAGAAAAATGATATTTTTAAACATTTATACTTTTAAATCAAGTTCATTTTGTTTATTAACTTTGTCCATGTCGAAATGCGTACTTTGTAAAAGAAAGTTTTATAAAACGCAAAAATTTGCAACTGCGTTTTCAGCCGGCATACATTGGCTGAAAAAAAGTGTGATTGCAGTTTTCATTTAACTGTAACGCCACATTAATTAAGCCCATCGATGAAACGTTAGTAAAGTTTTAATTTAAAATGTAATCTGTTGTAAATTTTCGAGGAATTTGATAAAAAATTCCTTGAAAGACTATTATCACCGTATCACGTCGAATTGACAGAGTGGTACTTTTTCCCTCCCCACGAATTAACATCCTGTTTAAAATACAGGGTTATCAGCCATTAACGACCCAATTACAAATTTAATAATTCCCAGATGAATAAACAGTAAATGATAATTAAGATGTCATTGTAAAGATAAAATATGGAATTTTTTTTCGTACTTAACGTTTCTTGACGTGAAGTAAAGTCTGTTTTCACAAATGTTCAATGTGACTTCCTTTTGTCACCTGTATAATATCATTGTTAACCTGGACACCTTGGACTTTTGCCTTTACACAGGCATCCAGTTTCCTGCAACTCTTTATACCATCTTCTTATAAGCTTAGATTCACATTGAACCGTGATTACTGACAGATTTTTTGCAAACGAAAGCACACAAAATGCCTCCCCTCGCTTCGATGCCATATCCACTTCTGTTCACAATTATAACATTGTTCCCTACTATTTGACTAAAACACACACACACGCACAGTTACAAACACAAAATATCATATTTTATCTTTACAATGGCGTATTATTTATCATTTTCTGTTTATTCATGTGGGAATTATTTAGTTTTGTAATCGGGTAATTCATTTCTGATAACTCTGCATTCTCCATTCACCATTCCAAATTCATACCATGCACCAAATTTACCATTTATTTTAATGAAGGTGTTTACTGGCTTTTGGTCATTTTCATCGTCTTGGTCCGTTACGTTTCGATTTTAACAGTCCGGGAAGATGCGCTTCAATGGAAATCTTTTCCAGAAACAACTACTGGAGAAAAATATTTGTGCTTAATAATAATTATAGGACGAATATGAATTATGGAGGAATTTATGTGCGCTTACTGCGTAGATTGTAGAAATCCTTATTGTGCTCTAAACAAGAATAATTTCACATGCATTAAACATGATCATTGTTGTTAGGGGCGTTCACAAGGTTAAAGTTTTTGGGGATTCAACACCCTCCTCTCCAATAGCCAAAACAATTGTCTTTCCTTGTCGCTTGATCATGGTTCAAAATTACGAGATCCGTCGCCAAAAGCCCGATAGTGCGATGTTAACTTTCACTCACTCACTCACTGATTTTTGTAACTGCGAGATGAGCCATTTCAATTGTGAAATGATGGTGCATTTATAAACGGCGTACCTGCTAAATTTTTGAATGCAAGCATACGGACGTTCATTCATTGTGTCATGAGTGATTTTTAAACTTCGGTCAAGTTACAAGGACCACTCCTGAGCCCCCTTCTCCAAACCACACCACACTAACAGAAGTTTGAGCTCACAGATTTAAGCATTATGTCGTACAGGTGATGGATATCAGTTTGCGGTAACGAATTACATGCCCGTTCCAATTCCAGAATAGTGCTGTGGAATAACAGTAAGATATTATAGAGTAAGTTTAGCTAAATAAATTGGATTTAATAGTCATTCAATAGTGAAAAAATAATTTTAACTTCAATTACTTATATTTTCACTACCACTTTTAAAAATAAACACAATAAATATTATTATTGCTTTTGCCTTGTTGTAAATTGCCCTTCCCCCGAGGAAGGAACCATTCCTTGTTGCGTCAATTTACATTTCACCTTCCACACCCCTCGTCGCATGCACTCACTACTTAAAGGAAATTTTCGCTCTCGTATAGTCCTCCCTTTTATACGGAGATTTCAATGCATATCACAAACGCTGGGGCTGTGAACACGACAGCCCAGGGGGCAACACATTAAAAGTTTAATTGACAACCCAGACACTGATATCATAGCCCCCACCACACCTACATGTTTTAGCTACAACTCTGCATCCATCATTGACTTTGCTCTGTCAAGAAAATTTTACTGGAATACCAGTATTATTTCTATGCCGGAACTTAGCTCAGACTATAATCCCCAATTATTTTAAATTTTCAAACCACTATTCAATTTAATTTCCCCACACGAAACGTTTCCACTGACTGGGAATGCCTTCGCATTCACCCAAATTTCACATCCATTTCTTTTCAACATCCATATTATCAATTCTATAACTAACTAATAAAAAAAAATCCTCATGATATTATTTTGCAGTACTGGGCTAAGGTAAAGCCAACTAAAGCTACACCCAATCTTCACGATAGGAGGTTAAGTATCCACAAGGCAACAGGCACTCCGTTAACCACTCTACATATATTCACCTAAACGACACACCCACCTTTCGACCAATCACAGCTCACACAGGAGAAGACGTCGAAAGGCAAGTCTCCACGTTAACCAATCAAATCCTCACAGCATACAGCGCAGCTTCTAAGCCAATTCACAACAACAATAATATTTACATTGACAACGATCTTAGAACACTCTTTAAATTAAGAAACAAAGCACGCAAAACATATCAATTCACTCAAAACCCCGCAGACAAAACCACTCTCAATAGACTTCAAAACAAAATCAACAGAAAAGTTCACGCTTTCACACAAAAACAGTGGGCAGATACGCTCACTTCTCTGGATTCTGAGGACGGCTCCCTTTGGGGGCTTGCCAAAAGTTTCCGGAAGAGGTCACCCATCCCCGCTCTCAAAGGACATGCCAACATTGCATACTCCGACACAGACAAGGCTGAAACACTAGCGAATTCGCTAGAAAATCAGTTCAAATTAAACAACATCACAGATCCACTCAACAAAACACACACACGGCTGGTTACTAGATTTTTCAATAACGAAAATAACTTCGACGATCTACCTCTTAACCCCAAGCCTTCAGAAATACTAATTCATATTAAAAATCTGAAAATTAAAAAAGCCCCAGGAAGAGAGGGCATCACTAACAAAATGATTAAAAATTTTGACAAATCTGTAATTTTCCAAATCACTAACATAATTGACAATATGTTAAAAATAGGATATTTTCCTCAAGCCTGGAAAACAGCCTCAGTGATACCGATCCTGAAACCTGGTAAAGATCCAACTCTACCAGATAGTTTCCGTCCAATCTCATTATTACCTGTTCTCAGCAAATTAGCAGAGATAATTATTCTAAACAGGCTCTGCCTCCACCTCAACACTAACGACATTCTCATCCTACAGTAGCATGGCTTCCGCACTGACTTCTCCACATCACACCATCTTCTGCGGGTGGTGGAGTAAGATAATAACATAAAGACAGGTAGTAGTAACATAAAGACAGGATTTAAAGATCGGAAATCAACTGGCGTTGTTTTCCTGGACATGCAAAAAGTATTTGATAGAGTATGGCATACTGGCCTACTCTATAAACTCATTAAAATCAACACACCACCTCACTTAATTAAAATAATTTCCTCATCTTTATAATAGAACTTTCTCCGTTAGAGTAAATAACACCCACTCTACTAACAGATTTATTGAAAGCGGGGTACCACAGGGGAGCCTTTTATCTCCTGCCCTCTTCAATATCTACATTAACGATATTCCTAGAACCAGCCAAACCACAGTCTGCCTCTACGCAGACGACACCGCCATTTTAGCACAAAGTAAAGAACTCCCACTATATCTCACTTTTTACACAAACACATCGCCAAACTTGAAGAATGGTTCTCTGTTTGGAAGATAGCTTTAAACGTATCTAAAACCAGAGGCCGTTTTCTTCTCTCACCACATAAAAAAGCAACCTCCGGACTTGTACTTACACAACACACACATTCCCTGGTCACGCAACACGAAATACCTAGGAGTAATCCTTGATAAATGATTCACTTTCAAACAACACATACATATTCGCAGAAACTTCAATATTTCCGTGGCTAAAGTTTTCCTCTTAATTTCCCGGAAATCTTGTTTATCGATTAACAATAAATTACTTACTTATAAAATGATCCTTAGACCTGTTCTAACGTACGCTTGCCCAATCTGGAGACATGCAGCCTACTCAAATATCAAATTATTAGAAACATCTCAAAACAAAATTATTAGAATTATAACAAACGCTGACTGGTATATGAGAAATGAAGATATCAGATCAGCACTTGACTTAAAAACACTCAAACAAGTTTTCAAGAAAATAGCAATTAAATTCTTTGATAAAATTGATTCATACAACAATAGAGCAATAGCCAGAATTGAAAAATGTAATCCAAATCCACTTTTTAATCGCCCACGTAATATTCTCTTTTAATTCAGTTTTTTAAATCACTTTTTTCTACATCACTCCACAGCAAAATTCTACACACTCAATTTATCTACCTAACTCGCTCTTTTCCAATGGGAGAAGAGCAGAACGGCCAATAGAAACACTTTCTCTGACACCACCTAGATGATCAGAATCCCAACTTATCGTTGGCGACTGTTGATTGGAGCACCTAGTCCTGTCGGACTCTAATCTCCTTTCAGGGTTTTTAAGATGACTGTGAAGAATTCTACCAATGCCCATTTTAAGAAAATTATTGAAATTAGGAAATAATGAATACTAAAGAAAAATTTAGTTTAAAAATAATTAAGATGGGAGTAATAAAAATATAATAAAAGCTCGTTAAAGAGCTCGAAAAAGCTTGTGAGAAAAAATCTGAGAGTGAGCGGGGCGAGCCCAGCCAATCGGGTTGCAGCAAAAACCGTAGATCAGAGCGCTTGAAAAAATGACTGTCGGAGGTGAGCGAAAATTCTGAGGTGAGAGGAAGCGATCTTATTGGCAAGATAAGAACAAGAGTTCGGCAGAGACAGTATAAGTGATGAGTGGTAGGGAATAGCCGATCAGAGCTGACCTGCAACCCAACAAAGTTGGGATGAAGGAAAGCGAAGGATTGGGAGTGAAAAAATCTAGAGTAGAATAAAAATAGATTGAATTAATTAAAATCGGGGTTGACCAAGATATCTCTTGGTCTTCTGACTGAGAAATGGGAGTAGTAGGTGACGATATCTTTAATAGATGGATTGTCGATATTGTTGAAAAAGTTAATTGCTAGCTTCCGGATAGTTTGCCTAATAGTGGGGATGCTGCACGCTGATCTGAGATCAACATTTCTCATGTACCAGCGTGCATCGAGAATTTGCCTAAGAATAACATTTTGCGAACATTCAATTCTATTGATATTGGTTTTTGCTGCATGACCCCAGATTGGGGAGGCATAAGTAAGGAGTGGTTTCAGAATCAGAGTGTAGATAAGCAGTTTGTTATGTCTATTTAATTTAGACTTTCTCGAGATTAGGGGATATAGGATGTGCGCGGCAGTTTTAAATTTATCTCTTATGTATGCAATGTGTTGTCTGAAAGTTTGATTTTTATCAATGATGACACCAAGGCACTTGGTGTGCTGAGACCAGGGAATTTTTTCGTTTTGAAGAGTAATTTCAGGTGGGGGTTTTCTATTAGAGAAGAAGACAGCTTCAGTTTTTGAGGTATTGAGCGCGATTTTCCAGACGGAGAACCAGATCTCAAGGTGAGCTATGTGTTCATTGATATTGTCTGTAAGTGTGTTTAGATTTTTGTGTCGTGATAGTATGGCTGTATCATCTGCATACATGCAAATTATTGTGTTAGTACATTTGATAATATCGTTTACATATAGATTAAACAGGACAAGCCCAAGGATTGATCCTTGAGGCACACCAGCGTTGATAGATTTACTTTGAGAGAAGGTTCTATTTATTTTAACAGAAAAGGATCTTTTGTTAAGATAGGAATTTATAATTAGAATTAGTGGGGGTGGGATTTTGTAAGTTATGAGTTTGAAGAGTAGGCCTGTGTGCCATACTCTATCAAAAGCTTTTTGAATGTCTAGGAAGACTGCAGCTGTGCATTGGTCATGGTTATTCCCTTCTTTAATATATTCGACGACGCGTAGTAGTTGGTGGGAGGTGGAGAGACGAGGTCGGAACCCGTGCTGCTCCGGAATAAGAATGTTCTGGCATTCGAGATGGTCATTTAGCCTGGCTAAAATAATTTTTTCAGCCAGTTTGCTAAGGATTGGAAGAAGGGAGATTGGTCGGTACGAATCTGAAGCTGTTGGGTCTTTCCCAGGTTTCAGAATATGTACTACAACTGCAGTTTTCCAAGCATCAGGGAAGTACTTGAGATTAATCATATTAGTAATTAAATTGGTAATCTTGAAAATACACTGCTAAAAAAAATTAGGGGAGCACATGGTTTTAATGAAATCACGCAAATATTTTCACCGATAAGTAACAGAAAAGTAATCATTTTTAATGTAAGACCGAGCAGGAAAAAGAAGAAGAAAACTTCATATGCAAATAAAAGTTCATGACATCACAAACCAGAAAAGAAGATAAGAGCAGAAATCGGGATGTAGCAGAGACGTCTGTTTCACTGCCATAACACAGAAAGTTGATTTCTCAGTTATTGTTTTCGAGAAAAGGTGACTTTAAAATGTCTCAACAACGTGATTTACCTGAATCCATTGCATGGCGCATCATCGGCATACTGGAATCCGGGAAAACACAACGCAGTGTGGCGGACGCTGCTGGAGTCAGCAGAAGTGTCGTTGCAAGGCTGTGGAATCGATTCCAAGAGACTGGAAATGTGAGTCATCGGCCAGGACAAGGTCGGCCACGTGCAACAACTGCAGCTGATGACCGGTATATACAGTTAACAGCTCGTCGTAACAGAACAGACAATGCTACTCAGCTGCAAAGACAGTTTCTCGTGGCAACAGGACAAAGTTTCCACCCAAACAATACGGAATAGGCTCCATCAGGGAGGTCTCTATGCTCGTAGGCCCATGCTCTGCATTCCATTGACCTCAAGCCACCGTGCGGCTCGCAGAAGATGGGCTGCTGAACATCGAGATTGGGAGCAACGGGATTGGAGCCACGTATTGTTTACAGACGAGTCTCGATTCAGTCTGGAGAGGGACACCCGACGTGTTTTGATGTGGAGGGAAAGGGGCACTCGAAATAACCCCACTTTCATTCGTGAAAGGTCACACTACAGACGAGCTGGTTGGATGGTGTGAGGTGGAATAAGCATAGATGGACGTACGGACCTGCATATCATTTGGAACGGTACTTTGACGGCCCGCAGATATGCAAACGAGATATTGAGACCTCATGTCATACCCTACGCAGCAGCAATTGGAGATTCCTTTGTTTTACAAGATGATAATGCGAGACCACATACAGCTCGTCTTGTGGAGAACATGCTGGAAGCTGAAACAATACAGCGTATGGAATGGCCAGCGCGCTCTCATGACCTCAATCCAATCGAGCATGTTTGGGAGGTGCTCGGGCGACGCATTGCTGCGAGACCAAGGCCTCCATTAACTCTCCGTGACTTGGAGATTGCCCTTCTTGAGGAGTGGAACTGTATTCCCCAAACTCTCATCGATACCATCATCGCATCCATAGGAAACAGATATGCAGCAGTCTTAGCTGTTCGAGGAGACCACGCGTCTTATTAACAGTACTGCATCATTTCCAAACATTACTTTTTTTATCGTTTACATGTAAACCAATTGTTGCCTTAAATCGGCTTTTTGTTTTTTTTTCAAAGCTTCCATGAATTAAAGCTTAATTCCATATGTGTTTACGTCTTTTTTTCTGTATCGCTCATTGATACGTATGCACTATCCATTTCATGCAGCTCTGTGGATGTCTCGCACGATTTTCTTACTTTCTTTGCTTGCTCCCCTAATTTTTTTGAGCAGTGTAGTTAGAAGAGGAAGGTTTTTAAGCATTTTGTTAGTGATCCCGTCTCTACCGGGCGATTTTTTAATTTTTATCTTTTTAATAAAGCCAATAATTTCAGAAGGTAGAGATGGGGGGAGCGAATCAGTGTCATTATTGTTAGCAGTGAAGAACGCATCAACAATGTTTGTAATTATTTCGTCTTTGTGCGGGTTCTGTATGTTGTTTAATTTAAACTGACTCTCGAGTGATTTAGCAATTCTGTTTTGTTTGTGTCACTGAGAGCAACGGCCATTAAGGGCTGAGATCGGGGTGGCTTTCTTCCTGAAGGCTTTAACAGTCCTCCAGAGAGAAAAGTCTTCAAAGTCCAGAGAAGAAAGGCGGTCCTCCCATACTTGTTGTCTGTAGGTGTATGTTTTTCTACTGATGATGTTTTGAAGTCTGTTTAGGTCAGTTTTGTGTTGAGGGTGACGTGTAAACTGCCATAATTTCCTTGCTCTGTTACGCTCTTTGAATAGGTGTTTAAGCTCACCCTGCACAAATGGAATCTCCGAGGGGTTGATCGGCTTAGAGGCGGTGGAGTGGGCATTGAGAATTTCAGTCGTGATATTGCTGACTTGGGAGTCAATATCCTGGGTTGAGGTAGCAGTAGGAAGATTAAAGTTATCATAATTAGAGAGCGTTTTTGTAAAAATACTCCAAGTAGTATTGAGTTGGGGTGGGGGAAGTTCAAATTTAGAAGTTCTCGAAAAGTATAATTTGATAGGGTTGTGGTCCGAGCTAAGTTCGGGAATGGAGTCTATTGTACATGGCCAGTTAATATTTTTGAAGAGGGTGTAGTCTAAAATTGTGGCAGAGTCATAACCGTATCTAGTTGGGGTGGAGGGTGCGAAAAGATCAATATTATTATTTTTAATGTAATTATAGAGTCTATTTCCTCTGGTATTATTAATATCACATCCCCAGGATGTGTGTTGAGCATTGAAGTCGCCTGCTAGTTTGGCCATATTATTAATGTTGAAGATTTTATTTAGAGCAGGTCCTATGTTTTTAAAGAAGTCATCGTTTGGTGAGATGTAAATAGAAGCAATCAAAAGGGGTTAATCTTCAATGGGGGTGAGAGTTATTAGAGTCGCCTCGATACCAGTAGGGAGGGGCGGGGTTGGAACATGATAGTGCTGACTAGATTTTTTAATTAGGAGCGCAGTTCCACCCCATCCTAGGACTGGGTGGGTTCTGTCGTTCCTATAGCAGAAGTAGTTTGGGATATTGAAAGATTGATCTGGTCTCAGATGTGTTTCTTGTAATAAAAAGATATCAGGGGAGTGCTTATCGATGAAATCGCGTATCACAACAATACACGATCTCACTCCGTCTGTGTTTCAGGAGAACATTTGGAACCCGAAAAAAGAACTATACATCATTAATGGTTATGTTTGATAGTGAGGAGCAGACTCCTTTAAGCAGATGTCCTAACTTATCTGCTGGATTTGGACTGTTAAACGATTTTTGCATTTCACTGAGAAGTGAAGGAAAAAGATTAAAAATATTTTTAATTTCTAGGATAGCTTGGAGGAACCCAAATTCTCCAGTATTGTTTTGGTCAGCATTTGCTGTTTCCAAGTTTAAGTTATCTTTATTTATATTTACATTTAAACTATTGTTGGTTGCAGACGCCGAGGGAACGTTCCCGCGGGGTGCCATCTGGTGGCTTTCTTTGGGAGTAACAACTTGAGCAAAGCTCAAGCCGGGTATGGTAAGGGATTGATTAGCCTGCGAGTTTGCATTTCTCGCTTTGTTTTCTTTGATTGATTTGCCCTTACCCTTTTTAGGTTTGGGAAAAAGGGGACATTCTGATGAGGAGGCCATGTGACCTCTCGCATTACAATTTATGCAGAGTGGATTTTCAATTTTTTCTTTAATGGTGCACTGCCCTGTTCTGTGGTTTTCACCACATTTCAGGCAGCGCGTCAGCATTGAACAATTTTGGCTCGCATGATGGAAGAAATTGCAATTGTAGCATTGCGTAGCTCTGTTACCTTTACGGAAAGGGTCTAATTTAATCTGCATGTAAAGGCAGTTTTTAATTTTGTAGATATCCTCAACGTTATCATCTCTAGTAATTTCGATTAAAAAGAATGGGAGTGGGGCTTTGGTAGCGAACTTATGGAGTTGCGCTACTTTTTCAATTTTGATTCCTTTTGCAATTAATTCTGTTTTAATGTCTTCCGCTTCCGAGACCTTTAATAACCAATTTAAGAGGCCGAGTAGATGGGGGGGGGGTCTATTACATAGTACTGCATCTTTTTAGCAGTAAGGAATTCAGTTATTTCTCGGTGATGGTCTTCTGTTTCGGCTGCGATTTTTATAAACCCATTGATGTGGGTATCAGTGGCAGTTGGGTGAGTACGGTTAATGCTTTGGAGAATTAAGTTGTATGAGGGGGTCATCCTCATCATTAATTGGTTTAAGTTTAGTTTGGGGTGGGCTGACGTCCTCAGCGTCTGTCTTTGCAGTGTAAAGAGCTGAAAAGCTGTTAGTAGTGTTGATTTGATTAATAGTATTCTCAACTGGAACCGGTTTTGCTGTTTTCTTAGGGAATGAAAAATCATTATTTTTACTATTAATATTTTTACCTTTAGGGTTTTTAATTAAGCCAGCCGTTAATTTTGCTGGTCTGAGGATTGATTCAGCTGGTATTTAACCGCTTTAAATTTATAGTTGTGGGTACAGAGAGAGAGGGCAATTGGGCAAGGTAGAAATTCATTCATCTTACCCTCCACGATCTTTGTCTTGATGTCAAGGTTCTTCAACTCATCCTCAAGTTGGGTCATCGTTTCCGTCGCTGGGCTGGGGATTTTCCTTTCGATCTCCAACATGCAGACTACATAGTCCTTTCTCGCATCGAAAATATGGTATTGTTTTTCAAAACCTTTGATCGTTGCGCATCGTTCTTCATTGGTAAGAGGAGGAGTAATACTAACATCTTCCATATTGATTGATTGTTCGCAATTATCGCCGACCTGACTTCCGGGCTCTTCAATAGACGTCATGCTTCCACGACGTCCAGAACGGGAATGAATCCCAACTTCAAAGACACATCTAGAGGGAAGCATAGGCTGCTCCCCGATTGGTAAACGCGCCCTGACCCAACACTCGTTAAATAGCCAACTCAGAAAGGCAACCAGCAGACTTCCTACCTCGACAACTTCGCTACAAACACACCCCCTTCCCTCACTTCTTCTATGGAGGTACGAGGCATTATTAAAAAACTGCAGAATAGAAAAGCTTCTGGCCCCGATCAAATACCTAATATTGCTTTAAAATATTTAACTTTAAATGCAGTAACACATTTAACTAAAATTTACAACCAATGCCTCATTAAAAATCACTTTCCAACACAGTAGAAGCAAGCAAATGTAATCATGCTACCGAAATCAGGGCAAAATCACAAGTTCACACAAGGCTTTCGCCCAAGCCCAATTAGTTTAATCAACACCACTGCTAAGATTTATGAAAAAATTATATTAACTAGAATTAAATCCCACTGCAAAGCCATAGATTGTATTCCCCTGGAACAACACGGTTTCCGGAAGGGCCATTCCACGCTACACCAATTAATACGAGTCACAAACATTATAAATGAAGGTTTCGCTAATAAATTTTACACGGTCGGTGTCTTCCTTGATGTCAAGAGGGCATATGACAAGATGTGGCATGATGGCCTCACTTTTAAACTAATTAAACACTAGTTCCCTATTTAATTAAAATCATTCATGACTTTTTACACAATAGAACCTTTAGGGTTCGTGTAAACAACTCATACTCTTCACACGGGAATAGTCTTGCAGACATCCCTCAGGGTTCTATACTTTCTCCATACTTATACAACATCTACACGCACGACTTTCCACAGCACTCCACTGTCAGTACCTGCCTGTTTGCGGATGACTCCGCTGTGTTATCACAGGGTGTCCATCTCAAATACACACTTAAAGCTGTTCAAAACTTCTTAGATAAACTAGAACTTTGGTTATCCGATTGGAGAATTGCAATTAATGTAGATAAGACACGTGCAATTATTTTTAGGAAATGGGGGGGGGGTGAGGTCATTGATCCACCTTTCCACCTCACGCTATTTGATGACAACATACAGTGGGTCTCGGTGGTCAAGTACCTGGGCTTACACTTAGATAGCCGCTTAACTTACAAGAAGCATATTGACTATCTTGCAGAAAAGTTCTGGAATAGAATTCATTTGGCCTCCTCTCTCATTGGGAGGGGGTCACCACTATCTCTAGAAAATAAAGTAATTTTATACAAGCGAATTTTGCGCCCAGAAATAACTTATGCTTCCCCCATCTGGGGGATTGCAGCCACCACTCACATGAAGAAAATTCAAGTCGTACAAAATAAACTGCTCCGCATCATAACGAACGCACCTTGGTACGTTCGAAATGATGTGTTACACAACGATCTACACATGGAGCCGATATCTAACTACATCACTAAACTATCTAGAAATATTTTTCTCTCTATCGAAACTCACGACAACCTCATCATCAGACCACAAACACTTTTCACGTATCCACACCCTAAAATTAATTATGCATACTCTAGCACGAAGTGGAGAAATCCGCTCCGCCCACCCTAACACAACAAACAACTCATTCATACACTTGTAACTTCTCACACTAGCTTCCCGCTGCATCCTGACAGGTGGTGAGAGAGGAACAGTCACTTAGGCCGCTCCTTTCTTCGATTGCTGTCACAATCCTCCGTTTTTCCTTCCTTGCGCTTCCTCCAGATTTCTCCCCGGTTCATCCGCTCTGCGGGTCACCTCCGCTTGGGAGCCACTTCCTTCGCCCCCCACGCCGGGGGCCACTTGATTTGTTTACATTTCCTTAATGGTTATTCTATTTCGCCCAACTTGGGTAAAAGCGCTGCGCGCTGAGGCCCGCGTATGTCTAATTTTCGTTTCGTTCGTTTCAACCAGCAGACTTTCAGACCAATTTCGCTTCTAAATTGCACTGCTAAAGTATTCGAAAGAATTATTTTAAATAGAATCAAGACTCACTTCAAAGCCATAGATTGCATTCCCCCGGAACAATGCGGTTTCCGGGAGAGCTACTCCACATTACATCAACTCATACGCGTAAATAAACATAATAAATGAAGGTTTCTTGAATAAATTTTACACTGTCGGTGTCTTCTTAAATATTAAAAGGGCTTTCGATAAAATGTGGCATGATGGCCTCACATACAAGCTAATTAAACTTCAATTCCCTGATTATGTAGTTAAAATGATTCATAATTATTTACACAATAGAACCTTTAGAGTTCGTGTAAATACCACTTTCTCAGACTTTGAGAATTGCCTTTCTAGCGTCCCTCAGGGATCTGTGTATTAAGTCCATATTTATACAACATATACACACACGATTTTCCCGATCACCCGACCGTGAGTACTTGTTTATTCGCAGACGACTCTCTGTGGCATTGACCTAGGGCGTAAAACTCAACTACTTAATTAATAACATGCAACACTGTCTCGACAGACTCGAGAACTGGCTAACAGACTGGAGGATAGCTATTAATGTAGATAAATCACAGGCTATTGTATTCAGGAAATGGGGCGTTATAGCCCCCCAAACTGAACTCGCACTTCTCGAAAACAACATTGAATGGGTCTCGGTTGTGCGTTACCTGGGCTTATACTTAGATAGTCGATTAACGTACAAACAACACATAGATTATCTATCAGAAAAATTCTGGGGTAGAATAGCATTAGCTATCTCCCTTATTGTGAGAAGGTCGCCTCTCTCCCTAGAAAATAAAGTCATACTTTACAAGCGTATTCTGCACCCAGTAATAACCTACGCTTGCCCCATCTGGGGCGCGGCGGCACCGACCCATACTAAACGAATCCAAATAATTCAAAACAAAATACTACGTATCATTACTAACGCACCCTAGTACGTTAGAAATAGAGTCATACACAACGACTTACACATGGAGCCGATTGATAACTACATCACTAAATTATCTAGAAATGTCTTTAGAAGTATTGAAAATCATGAAAATCCAATTATTAAAGCACAAACATTATTCACGTATCCTCATACTAAAGTTAACTTTGCATACAAATCTTCTAAATGGCAACTCCCCCTTAAATCCCCATAACTCAACAAAAAACACTTAATTTAGACACTGATTACATCACACGCTTCTGCAACTCTTTTGAAACTGGGTCAGCTGTAAAGCTGCTGCAGCTACTCATTCTTTCTCTCCCTGCTCCGCTGGTGTTCGGCGTTTTCGTCTTTCTCCATAGCTGCCTCCTCCATTTGTTGCCCCCGGTGGATGGCCCGAAAGGGTTATTCCCGCCGGCTGATCCTCTCTCATTCGTCTCTAAAGGTTTCTATTTTTCACCTGTTCTTCCGGGACACTGGTTAAAAGCGATTTTCGCTGGAAAACGACACATCTAATTTTCGTTTTCTTGAATTTCATTCCAATATTAGTCCATGCTGACAAGTGTATATCAGTCATGTTAGTGCCACTTTTCTCAATTTCTTCATAATCTGATTCATACTGCCGAGCATTGGCACTTAAAAAAAGTGCATGCTTTATCATCTAATTCATCTAAAATTGAATCAATTCCTTTCAGAAAGGCAAAAAGAGATTTATTTTCCGCAGTATCAGAACTTAATTTTTCAATCAAAACATTATAAGATTGTACAGTTAGCTCTAATTCATGCTAGTCTAAAGTGTGGCCCAGAAGCCACTAAAATGCGGCCAAAACGCAAATTATGAAAATATTTAAATTTACACATTTTTATTTAAAAATAAATGTTTGCAATATTTTTCACATATAATCGATTCGTTAACTTTTATTTTGAAATAAAAATTTAAATAAAAACATCTTCGTCTACCATGAAAATTTTCCCCAGAAAGTTCAGAAAAAGGGGCCATCGAATTGTGCAATTTAAACGACAGTGAAAAGGTTTCCTTATCTATGAAAAATTTATCAGCTATCATAACCGTTGGAGCTCCTGCCATGGTTGGTAAAAATAGGGGACTCGTTAAAATGGTTAATTGCAAAGCCATCGCTACCGGCAATACGATCTTGATGGCATGTTATTGTATTGTACATCAAGGCAATTTATGTGGAAATTTTTTAAAAATGGAAGGTGTATAAGCGTTGTTATGTAAAAAAAAAAGAGAAACGAGCCTTACAGTAGTCGCATATGATGTGTAACATCTGACATATTATCGTTGTAAATACGCAATAGTGATTTTAATCCTGAAAAAATGCATCGGGTATGATTGGAAATAATTTTCTATCGAACAAATATATCTTTAATGAAAATTTTATTTAATTAACACAAGGAGTAATGCAATTTTTTATGAAAAATATTTATTCTTGTTCAATTTGGGGAAGAGCGGAGACAATAGATTTATGAAAACTAAAATATGACACATATACTTGTGATTACAAAGTATTTTAAAAATCGTTGAAAAACAGCGTCAATAAAACAGCTTCACTGTTAGTTGTCGAAACATTTCGATTTTTGTGTTCATTTCAAACTTGAGTTCATCATTCAAAGAAGCTATGAGTGGCTCGGCTTCTAGCAAATTGAAGTTAACTTTAAAATCACCGTTCAAAATCATGGGAAGTGAGTGAGTTTTTTTTTAAAAAAAGAGCAGAACCACCTTCGGTATACGGTAAAAGTACAAAATGCAGGAAATCTTTCATTTTTTTTAACTGTTTCATTCGGAGAAATGTATGCGACCACCGAAATGACTGTTTGTCCATTTTCAAATAAGCATTCTGCCGCACATATGTCCCCAATATATTGACTAACAATACCCAGTCCACTTGTTTGACGATCAATAATGCCCATATATTACTTACTCGTATTTTTTAAGACTTTTTTAAGACGCTTAACAGTAAATATAGTTATTAATATAGTTTACACAAATAAATATAACTTCAGATTTCATACACAACGAACCCTGACACTTTGATAATTGAGCGTAAGAATCGCAAGTTTATTCTGGATGAAGTCTAATATAATAAGACTTGCTGGTATGTGCGAAGTGGATTTAGATTCAAGTAAACAAAACCGAGTTTTTGAATTCCATTTTTTTCAAATGCTAAATTTAACAATATAAAACAAAAAGCTGGCGGCTTGATTGCTACTAAAGTTGGACCCCAACGAGGGGTCCAACATGCGCTTTTTAAACATCAAGCGCATGTTTAAAAATTTGAAATATTATATTAGAGTAAATCAAAAATACCCGTTTACTTAATTAGTTAGTTTTTTTAATCAAGAAATCTCTCTCTCTTTTTTTTTATCACAATTAAAAATTTTATATTGACAGCGACAGGAATTAACCTCAAAGTATGAAAAGGATTCGCACTAAAATATTTATTCAAATAATTCCATTTTACTTACTCGTATTTTTTTAAGAATGATGAACTTTGTCAGACGCTTAACAGGAAATATAATTATTAATATGTAGTTGGTACATATATAAATATATCCTCAGAGAGATTTCACACACAACGAGCCCTCAGACTTAGACAATTGAATGTAAGAATTGCAAGCTTATTCTGAATGAAGTTTAATAAGACTTGCTGGTATGAGCGAAGTGGATTTCAAGTCACGAAAACGAAATCGAGTTTTTGAATTCGAATCTTTTGAAATGCTACATTTAACAATATAAAAAAGCTGCCGGCTTGATGACTACTAGAGTTGAACCCCGAAGCGAGGGTATAGAAGAGACACCACCAAGCGCGCTGATTGGTCAAATCAAACATCTCGCTCTTCCCCGGCTTGATGGCTAGTAGAGTTGGATCCTGTGCGAGGGTAGCGAAGAGACATTACCAAGCGCGCTTATTGGTCAAATCAAACAGCGCGCGCTTCCCCGACTTCCTGTTACGCATTTCCGTCCCTTTTCACGAAATCACCCCAACAATTATCCAGCAACCGAGAGTAAAGATGTTACACATCAAAAACCATTAACTTTATGAGAGCAAAAGGACGGGAAAAAAATTTCAATAGTTTCTTAAGGTAATGGATGCTGAATTTCCAGATGTATTTATTATACAGTATTATAAGTAAGATGCTCAGTAAGGGGAAAATGCTCAAAAGTTTTTACGATTTGAGAACTGAAATACAATTATTTATGGAAATAAAAGGGAAACCTGTGAATGAATTTGAAGACGAATATTCGGTTTTAGATTTAGCTTTTTTAGAAGACTTAACAGAACATTTGAATGTGTGTGTGATTTCAATTTGAGACTTCAAGGAAAAATCAATTTATTCATAACATGTTTCAAACAATAACAGCGTTCTAAAGAAAGTTAAAATTTTGGCACGATCAAATAAAAGTAATAGATTTGACACATTTCATTACTTTGGCTGCACATGAACAATAAGTTGCACAAAATATGTAAAATATGCTGCATTAATATTCGATTTAATTCAAAAGTTTAAAAGAAGATTTCAAGATTTTCGAACAAAATGAAGAGTATTTCAGCATACTTTCTACCCCGTTTTCTCTAAAAATAAATAAATTGCATTCTAATCTTCAAATGGAATGCATTGAACTGCAAAGTGACATTTAACTGAAAGAAAAATGTGGGAATTTTTTTTTATACTGGTGTTTTATAAAGATTAGATTTTCTACTACGCGCGATAAATATCTTCATTTTCACAATCATGCTTTTTAATGTCTTCAGCTTTTGTCAATACCTATATTTGGGAACAATTATTTTCAAGAATGAAGCATTCAAAAAACAAAAATAGAACAAAGGTCACTGACAAACATCTTGAAAATACATGAAGAATTGCAATTTGGTCTGTTGAACCCGATATCGAATGGCTTGTTTAACGCAAAACCAAATTCATCCATCTCACTAATTTGATTATTTACCATCTTTATGAAATCCATCGAACTTTTACAAATTTAAAATAAGTAAGTACTTATTCATGTCTAATTCAAATTTAAAAAATTTAAAATAAAAGTTAATTTATTAAAAAAAATACACAGAGTTAATTTTTATCTCAATTTGTTAAAGAAAAAATATTGTGTTTGAAGACTAGAATTTTTTTTTTTTGCAATTCGACCCACAAGCGGCCGTTGTTTAGACACCCATGCTCTAATTCATTCTTGCTCCTTAATGAACAATTTAATTTTTGTAAAACTTTCCAGAGAATTTTCTTTCTAATCAAAATAAATGTAACTATGTGTAATGCGTAGGTTAATAATTACATCACAATGTGTGTCGAATTCTTATCTGAATGTGATTTCATTCCGTTGTTTCTCTCTTAAAATACTCGTACAAACTGTGATTACTGAAGATGAAATAAATAAACTTGCATATATATAGGACTGTGTTGCCCTCTCACTAAAATCATTAACTTATACATAAATTGCAATCAAGATATAACACTGGCAAATTTTAAACAATGTGAAAGCGGCGAAAAATATGCATAGTTTAAGAGTAAATAAGAATATTCGCATAAATGACTGTTATTAGACTTTCTCATATCTTTACCTTACCATTTTAGCTTCGTTTTGTTAATATCTTCAGTTTTTTTTATCAATTGTAGTACAAGTAATGGTCTTATTTAAAAGTTGAAAAGCTGCACTCATATAATAATACTTTTTTTTTTACATATATATAAATATGCTTGCACTTGTAAAGGCTGACATTCTGCGGGGTTTTAAAAAAGACAGGCGTGTCAATCTGTCGGAAAGTTTATAAAGCCGTTGCTCATCCTGTTCATGCCAAGAAGTTATCTTTCGTAGTTCATATTGTTCTCCATTCTGTTATAATCTCCTTTTTGTAACTCAGAACGTGATTCCAGGAATGTAAAGAAACGTGTAATGTTTTATCGATGATATAGAAATGAGTCAAATATTGCCAAAGGTGTGAATCACTGCCGTGGCAACATCCATGGCACGATCTGAGTATAGGATGTCCATGCTGTAGTCATTGTCTATTTTAAAAAGGGCACCAACACAATGAAAGGACAGTTAAAAAGATGTTTGGGATCCAGTTGCTTGCCTGGGCAGTGTCTGCATTCCACATATTATCTGGATCCATCAGGCAGAATCTTCATGCCCTTAAAATGTTTTGTCCTTAGTCTGGTTATTGTTGTTGTAATTTCTCGGCTATAATTTAGTTCTGGCAGCGAGAATTTTTTTCGTAGGTTTGAGCAGAGCTTTTGTTTTGCGACTGCGTTGGCATCAAAGACCGTAGTCGAAGAAGTTACAGATTCAAGGGTTCTGGCTTCATTGGCAAGGAAATCGGTCATCTCGTTCCCTTCGATGCCAACATGGGCTGGGATCCACTGGAGGGTGCATGATTTGCCCAATGCACCAATGGAAAGTAAAAGAGAATTGATTTCTTGGGTGAGTCCCATTTTTCCTTTCATGATGGCCTCATGAGTAGATCTACAATCAGAGAGAACAATGATGCCGTCGGAATTAGCGATATCTGTCCATGTAAGGTAAATATCTAGGGCTGTCCTAATTGCTATGAGCTCACACGTGAAGTTGGAAGCAATTTGCCCTGCGGAGACCTTGTGCTTCGAAGTTGTATTATCTGGGTATTTAAGAAAGACACCAGATCCACCCCTATTGCACTCTGAGTCTGAAGAACCGTCAGTTAAGGCAGTTACTAACCGAGGCCTCATAAGACTGATAATTGTGTCCATGCCCTTCCTTTTAATTGTGTCCTTAGATTCCTTTTTCGT
This sequence comes from Trichonephila clavata, assembly GCA_019973975.1. Lineage (NCBI taxonomy): Eukaryota > Metazoa > Arthropoda > Arachnida > Araneae > Nephilidae > Trichonephila > Trichonephila clavata. The sequence goes on along the minus strand of BMAO01015238.1, from coordinate 17,305 downwards.
GCAAGGCTCAAGAAGGTCTAAAAATATTTTGGCAGAGGGAGGTGGTTTGACTGGAAAACAAGGTTCTTGAATGATGCAAGGCTTGTGTGATTCAAGTTAATGTTGTTTCTGATGTCTTTATCAAACTGAAGTGTTGAAGATCTCTTCAGCTTATTCTTAGCTGTCCAGGAGTAAAAAGTGATAATGGAAATATGTTGTTCGCCACAGCTTCTGATTTTGCTTGTAAATTTAAAGGTGGCAAGTTTCCTCCTGCCATTTTAATGATGGCAGGCCACACTAATTCTCAGCTGCCATATTATTTGTCGAGGACACAGCTCCGATGATAATTTTGGACGCCCTATACTGAACAGAGTCGATTTTCTCTGTTGAGGTAGAAGCTGATGAAGCCGAAACGGGTGCTGCATATTCGAGGATTGGTCTTATAAGTGCAGTGTAGGTGTTTAGGAATGTCTTTGGCTTAGAACCCCAAGTCGAACGGCAAAGTTTTCGAAGAATATTCATCTTCTTTAAAGCCTCTTGCGATACATTCTGTATATGCTTGGTACCTCAGTTCCGCATCTAGCGTTAAGCCAAGGTATTTGGGATGGGAGATTTTTGCAACAATTGGGTTATTTAACCTTAATTTGAGGAGAAAGGTTGCCCTGTTTCTCCTGTCAGTAGAAAACACACAGTATTTGGTTTTTTCTGGATTTATCAGCAGTTTGAGCTGCTTAGCCCAGTCTTCAATGTGAGAGAGATTTTCGTTCAGCACATTTTCGGACATTATGATGTCAGTATGAGAGTGCCAAATTTCAATGTCATCTGCATAGCAGGCTATTTTAGCTTCATTAACAATGTGATTATCGACAGTGTTCATATAGAGGAGCGGGCTTAGGACCGATCCCTGCGGAACGCCTGCCCAAGATCTATGTGTCCTTGAGAACCTTTTATTTACCCTCACAGCAAATCTTCGATCTCTTAAGAAGTCGTTGGTCCAAAGTAAGATATTGCCTCAGACACCTAAGGAATGCAAAATTTCAATGAGTTTTTGTCTCCAAACCCTGTCAAAGGCCGCAGAAAGATCAAGGAATACGGCTGTAGTTTTCCTATGAGGTCTTTCTTGAAATCCATCTATGATTGATTGCACCAAATAGAAAAGTTGGTCAACAGTGCTATGCTGGGATCTATAAGCTGTTTGGTAAAAGTGTAATACTTTCCGCTTGATAAGCCATTTCATGACACGGGAATGAATTATTTTTTCCATAATTTTACATAAAGTGCTTGTAAGGGATATGGGCCGGAAATTTTTACAGCTTGCTGCATCCTTACCAGGTTTAAGAATAGGAACAATGACAGACATTTTCCAGATAGTGGGTAGTTTGCGAGTAATCCAGGATAGGTTGAAAATCTGAAGATCTTTCTTGCTACTTTCTAGAAAATCTTGCTACTCTTCCAAAGGATAACTGAAAGCAAACAGTTTTAATGTAATGTTCAAGAATATCTCCAATATGAACTAAGTCCATATCCATCTCCTTTATTTGATAATTATGGCATGGGAAAAACCACGAAAGTGTGACGTTATATGACAATATGACTCCTGTTGATTTCGACGAAAATAATGTAACATACATTATCGATGGTGGGTTTCTTTTGCATCGCGTCGTATGGAGTAAAGACGATACTTTTTCGATAATTGTAGATAAATACGTAACATATTTACAAAAACATTATGATTCTAATATTGTAATTGTATTTGATGGATACTCGGACTATAGCAAAAGCTTAAAAGCACTGGAATAGCTAAGAACTGCTGCTTTATCAAAATCGAATTAAGTTTGCTTCAACGAAACACTAATCGTATCAATTAGCTAAGAGAAATTTTTATCGAATCGATGTAGTAAAAATTTTTTATCAACATGTTGATTGGAAAATTAGAATTTGTTGATATCACGACAAAACAGGCCAGAGATGATGCAGATGTTCTTATCATAGTAACAGCTATTGAAGAATCGGAACATCACAGGATTGCCGTCATAGTAGAAGATATTGATTTGCTCGTTATTTTGATTGGACGTATTCAAGCACATAAGGAAGAAATGTTCTTTAAAAAAGTTGGCAAATGGAATGTTAAAACTCAAAAATACTCTTCGAAAAGTTTTGATAAATAACCTCATTATAAAAAGCACTTTTTATTTCTGCACGCATTTAATGGCTATGGCACAAAATCTGCATTTTTTAAAAAATAGAAAAAAAAAACTTTTACTAGAATATTAGAGAATGTTCCGTATTTGGATCAACTTGCTCAAGTATTCCAAAAAGAAAACTGTCCTCTACAAACACTACATGAAAATAGAATAAGAGTCTTGTTGGCGATATATAATGCTCCAAAATCTGAGAACAGTATAGATAATCTTCGTTAAACTCAATTCACCAAGCTCAATAACCACGTGTAGTTATCCAGTCTTCCACCAACAAGTACAGAGCCTCATCAGCATAGTATCAAGTTCAAATTTGGTTAGGGAATGATTTAGAACCCCAGGGATGGGGCCGTGTCTTTTCTTAAATTTTTCTAGCCATCACCTAGAAATAGGTCGTATTCTAATGCCTTCTCAAATTGAAGATCTTTCTCTATTACGAAAGGTCTAGAGATCAGAACATTTTTACCTCGCGTTGTGTGTATCCATTTTAAAACTACCTCGTCGACATCTTCATAGGCATATGTTCTAAAATGTTTTGAACAAGAATTCGATGAATCATAATTTTGTAGCTTATCTCGATTTTTTAAATAATATTTAATAAGCAGTTTGGAGGAATATCAAATTATAAAGTATAACACCCTTTTTCTTGACGCCTTTATACACTTCCTGAAAAATTGAATTTTTTTTCTTTGATACTCAATCACTTAAGTTTTGACATTTTCAAGCTACAAGCAGCATGACTGATTAAGGGCAGTCAGTAGGGTAAAAATCATGGAATGATCGATTTTAAATTTGTGATATTTCTGAAATCTGTATTTCATTACCTTTCTAGGGATATATCATATATGCCATATTTTTAATTAGAAGTGTGACAAAATGACTTTTAAAAAATCATCAACTGGCGGGCCACGCCCCTTTTTGACAAATATTTGCCTTTTAAATATCCTGAAGCAATTGCAAAGCCTTCTTTTTGTTTATTCAAACGCAATTAACTTTAGATAACAGTTGACTGTTCGATTAACTGTATTAGTTTGGTGGCGGGATTTCTAGTTTCAACATGTTTCCAAGGGTTTTAATTTATTATTTCTTAGTATTTAGAAACTCTTCAGTTTCACAAGGTATGTTTTTTTTTCAAAACTACTATTTTCATAATTTATATTTTTAAAATTGTGTTTAAAAAATAAAAATTTTCTAAATTTACTGATTTACTGTATGCGAAAAAAAACCTGCAAATTTACATTATATATTCCTTATGCATTCTTGTGCATACTGAAGTGATATTTTGAAAACATTGCAAAAAAAAAAACATTTAGCTAAGAGCATATGTGTCAGAAAACAAACAACTTTGAATAAATTCAGTGATGATAAATAAAAGTCTGTTTTTAAGAAAACTAAATTTTTTTAAAAAAAATATCACTTCAGTATATATATAAATGTTTCTTTACTGTACAGACAAGTTTTTAAACTTTATATTCAAAAGTTTCTGAATGAATTGTACATAAAAAATTCAGACGTGTAATACCATTTCTCGTTGCAAGAAGCTGGTTAAATACATAAAAATACATAAATATCGTGTTTCAAAACATAAAAACAGTTTTATTTTGGCTGTTTAAGAAATCATGTGTCCAGTTTAGAGAAACTTTTGAAATATAAAAGTTTTAGAAACTTATGTTTGCATGTGAACACACAAACACTGATGAAAACTTTCGAAATGACGTAAAATCATGTTTTTTCAAATGCACACTAAAACCATATAGATAAATTTTTTCACATTATATTTATGATGATATATGCTCTACTTTAATATTTGTAATACATAAATGCTACAAATTCTTCTAAAATTTATAGAGATTTTGTGATAATAGATGTAAATTTTACAAAATATCTCTTTAAACAAAAACTGAAAAATGCTTTATGTATTTTCTGAGAATTTGAAAACATTTTTTACGCTTTTTTTACTTAAAATATATTGACTTGATGCTAATGTTCAATAAAATGTCGCAAATACATGTTGTAATTCATAATTTTTGTGATGAAGTGACATTTCATGTTAAAAATGCATTTTTTCAAAAGTTTGTTTCTCAAAATGAAAGTACTTTTTTCTCAGATAATAATGAAATGATGCTCCTAAAATTTCAATGAAACATAACTGATATGTAACTGTGTATACTGAAGTGAGCCTTTATAAATTTTCCAAAAATATTTTAACATACAGCATTTATCGTAGGAAAAAAAATTAAAATTTGAAGAAATTCATAGTAATACTTTATTTTGCATGGTTTTGAAAAAAATTAAAAATCTATTTGAAATATCTCACTTTAGTATAAATATTAAAGTCTAATTAATATTTATACAAGTCTTAATATTTAACAGTTTCTGAGAAAAAGTACATATGTATATGTGATCTTATGCTGATATGTGATGATTTTTGTCTTTGCTTGTGATACTGTTACATAGCAGGATTTTGAAAAAAACAATATATTTGAAATATCTCACTTCAGTATAAATATTAAAGTCTAATTAATATTCAGACAAAATCTGAAGTCTTAATATTTAACAGTTTCTGAGAAAAAGGTACATATGTATATGTGATGATTTTTGTCGTGGCATGTAACGCTTGTTATATACATAAAAATACATAAATTTCATGTTTAAAAAGATAAAAACAGTCTCATTTTGGCTGTTTAAGAAATAATTTGATCAGTTTATCAGTTATTGAGATGTGAAACTTTTAAAAATATTGTTTGCATGTGTATATACAAAACATTAATGAAAACTTTCGAGAAATGTCGTATAATCACATATTTCAAAATCCTTACTTTCACATTTTGATATATTATTACAAGGCATTCATGATGTTTTATTCTCACCTTTGATGTTTGTAATTCATCACACATAAAACTTCTTCAAAAATTGATACAGATTTTGAGAAAACTAATGTAAATATTACAAAACATCTCGTTAAACGAAAACTGAAAAATGCTATATACGTATTTTGTGGGCAATTTAAGTAAAATAGGAAACAAAAAAGTCTTAAGATAAATATAGGATAACTAATGTGTAATAAAATGGGACAAATACATGCTGTAATTCATAATTTTTTGTGATGAAGCGACATTTCATATTAAAAATGCATATATCTCAAAATCAAAAATTTCAAACTGCGTGTTCGTTTTTCTCAGAACTGACTGATAGGATCCTCATGCAAATTTGAGTGAACGTAACTGATATGTAACTATATATACTGAAGTAAGCTTGTTTAAAAATTCCCAAAATATTTTTGTAAAAATCAGTTATTGTGAAAAAAAAGGACAATTTTCAAAAAATTCATAGGGATAGTTTTACGTTGGAAGTTTTTGAAAAAACTAAACAATATATTTGAAAAAGCTCACTTCAGTCTAAATATAAAAGTATAATTAATATACAGACAAAATTTGAAGTTGTTATATTGAACAGTTTCTGAGAAAAAAGGCACATAAAATAGCTCAATTTAACATTAGCGGGATAGGGGGTACCGACTAATCTTAACAATACAAATAAACGGAGACTAGTTCAAGGACACGAAACAATTCTACTGAGGGCGAAAGGAGATATCGAAGATGTTTTTAGTGAACTAAACAGTGGGGATTAAGGTTTGTTTTCTTGGATGAAGTGCCCAGAATTCTATTTCAATACAAATAAACGGAGACTAGTTTAAGGACACGAAGCAATTCTACTGAGGGCGAAAAGAGATATCGAAGATTTTTTTAGTGAACTAAATAGTGGGGATTAAGGTTTGTTTTCTTGGATGAAGTACCCAGATTTCTATTTCGCTCTGCGAGTTAGGCATTTAATAAAATCAGTTCAAGACTTATGACCACCATAAAAAGTGTTAAGAAAGCATAATTTGAAGTTTTCAGAAATGCTTTGAAAACAGGGAGAGCAAAAGATATAGTCAAATGAAAAAGTTCGTTATACAGAAATGCACTTTGCTATACGGAGGTTATTTTATGAAAAAATCGTAAAATGTTCTTGGTTCCAGAAAAAAGTTCGCTGTATAGAAACACAATATAGAGGTTATTTTATGAAAAAGTCGTAAAATGTTCTTGGTTCCAGAAAAAAGTTCGCTGTATAGAAACACAATAAAGAGGTTATTTTATAAAAAAGCCGTAAAATGTTCTTGGTTCCAGAAAAAAGTTCGCTGTATGGAAACACAATATATAGATGTTATTCTATGAAAAAATCGTAAAATGTTCTTGGTTCCAGAAAAAAGTTCGCTGTATAGAAACACAATATAGGGGTTCGTAATATGAAGGTTCGACTGTATATATATATAATCATATACTAAACTGCCGTAAATCTGATAAAACAAAGAAGTAAACAGCTTCATAACAAGACTGTTACATATAACAAGGTCAAAAATAAGATAACCACTTTAGTACCATAGTGAGCTCTTAGTGTTTGAAATAAGTTTGTAGGATGAAACATAATTTTAGGGCAGCGAATTTTTTTCTGCAGTTCTTCTAAAACTTTCAATATTTGTGACCCAATTTTTAATCATAATTTTTATCGCGCCCCCCCATACCATAACAATATATTGAATACAATAAAAATGTACTTTGACAATGAAGCTCCACACGTCTTTAATTATATACCATTCAAATTAACAAGGTAAGTATTAAATTTTGTATATGAGAAGCCCATGGGAGGCACTAGTAATTATTAAACTTGTTTTTTATTTAATATTGATAAATTAACTATCAAAAACATTGTGCAGTACTGATACATTTATAAGTGCTGTATATCAGTGTAAATGTGTATTTAGTTTTTATTATGTCAGAATGCATTTTGTTTTGCTTCCTTTCAAATAATTAATACCAATTTTAAATCTTTTACTTCCACAATCATACCTTAGTAAAAAGCATACCAAAAATTTACATTTACTACCTAAACTTAAAACAGCTGAAACATATAATAAAAAAGCTTATCTACTAGTTGAATCCATGCTAAATGATTAATTAATTTTATTTTACTTAATTCCAAAAATTCCCCTTTTACTCTTTTAACTCCATACTTTCTCCTTTAATTTTAAACTTCATGAATTTCTTTTACTCTGAATCGGGCAGCCAACACCAACAGCTCACTCACATTATACAACCAAAAGACTCCCTCCAAGAAACCGAGGTTCTTCTCAGCCAGCCTACTTTATTGGTTCTTTTTTCCCTGAAATCACGCCCCACTTAACCATCCAAGTCGTCAAAACAATGCCACCTCTAAGTTCCAGCTATGGGATTAAAAGCTGGTGCCGCAGCCTAATTCTCAAATCAAGTCATCAAATTGTGAAAATGCTAATCTATTAGTTGAATATAGGTTAAATGATTAGTAAATTTTCTTTTACTTAACTTCACAAAATTCCCCTTGTATTCTTTTAATTCCATTTTCTCCTTTAATTCTAAACTCCAAAGACTCCTTTAACTGTAAATCTGGCAGTCAACAGCTCTCTCCCATCATGCAACATTATCTCCCACATAGTCTGATATTTTTAGTTTCCACAAATAATTTTTGTTCAAATAATAATGGTTCGACCTTTAACGCATGTTATGTTATCAGTTTGTATTAATTCTGGGTAGATGCCCTTTCATTAACTCTGCCTGGAATATTTCTTAAGTATTGAATATTTTATTGGAACGACAAGAGAGGATTCTGATTTACATGAAGTATTTGTTTCCTTCGTTTTACAGTGAATGCAATCGAATGATCTGCTGGCAGAGAATGCTTGTTTTCGTATTTATAAATGTAACAAAGGGCAGTATTAAAAAGTAATGTTTTTGTTATAGTGATTATAAAATCCTAAGCAATATGCTCTAAAATAAGTACTTTTTAAAAAATTTTGTCCTTTCTAAAGTTATGATTTTTAAAAAAATTTTCTTGGTATTTAGTGTCTTGTAATATATATATTGCAACACCGCTAAAGATGAGAAAATATTTTAGAAGCATTCAACTAACCCCTTGAGTATCATGTAACCACCAGTTGATACATGATATGGATAGGGAAAAATCCCATAGTAACCTCATGTGGATACATGGCTTATTTAGATGTACAACCAGTGAAACCAGCACAGAAAACATTACAAGGGAGACTTTCTTTTATTGGGGATTGTAAGCAATTATAAAAGTTAAGTTACAAATTGTGTATATGTTACAAAAATTTGAAAAATCTGGTCTGCGTGGTCTGGTAGACAAGGGGTTAACAAATGAAAGCTACAATATTTTTGAGCACGAATTGAAGTTGATTTTTATATTTGATATAAAAAGTACAAAAAATATTATAAAAATTACAGTTGAAACTGGAGAAAGAGAATATATTCCAAACTAAAGGGATTATAAAATTCAAATAGTGATTCGTTACAATAAATTAATAACACAATACAAAACTTCACGCCTACAAACACATACAAAAAATAAATAAAAAGAGAAAAACATTTCAAATCATCGTACATGGCATAAGGAATTGATTAATGTCTATGACAAAAAAATTTCTAGATACCAAATTTATGGTATGAAGACAGCCTTTCTGCTTTAAGTTGACGTTAGTCAATGTGTAAATTGATAGATGGCTCAAGAATTGGTTGAGATGGTTCATTTATTTTGAGTGTAAGAAATAGAATGTAAACAATAAAAACTTAAATAAAAAGAGCCTGGAAATTTCAAAACATGTAATCGATTATATATAGTAAGCTCTCAAACATTCCTCATATTTTCACTTTGAGTTTGAAATTGCAGATTCTATAAGAAAAATATCTAAAAAAAACCGCCTTTTGAACAATGAACGAGAAAAACCAGATGCAATCGTAGATGTTAGGATTTCATTTTAAAATAGACCTAGATAATAATTTAAGACAAATAATCCTACGATTTACTAATAAAATAATCTAAAGAAATCGGAAAGCAACCCATAAACAAAATGATAAAAATAAATGATAGTTTTAAAAAAACTAAAAAACACGCTTTTATACTGAATTGAACTAAAGAGTAAAAAAATAATTCTTAATATAAGAATAAAATGATTTACGAAAAAATTAATGTCATTGGGGGTAAGGCTTTGTACTACATTTTTACACAAACTCAGCTTTTCGGAATAGAAGTTAGAAATTAGAACAAACATTTATAGAATACCCCACGCTTTTACCCCAATGACATTAATTTTCTCATTTATTATTTTATTCTTATAATTAGAATTATTTTTTTACTTTTTAGTTCTATTCAGTATAAAAGCGTGTTTTTTAGTTTTTTCAAACTATCATTTATTTTTCATTTTTTTAGTTCGATCTACAATAAAAGCGGGCTTTTTAGTTTTTTAAACTATCATTTATTCATTGTTGAATTTATCCTTTAGTTTGATATTTGAAGCTGGAATTACATGGTTGCTGGAATTAGTCTTGCTCTTCAATGGATATTAGTTAACGGGTTTGAAGTGTATTTATTCTCTCCGTTTACGGGCTTTGGATGAGTCCCGTATCGTTATATTAGATTTCGTCTCTATAGAACAGGTTAAACAAATAAAAGTGTATTAAGAAGAAAAAGTTCGAATTAAAAAATTTTTAATGTACCATATTTTTATAACGGACTAAAAAGTATAAAATTCCTCCTTTTCGTTTTTTCTTCTTTTTTCACATTTTCATGCATTGTCATCCACTTCTGAGCTGTGGTCCAAATTTCAAATCTATAACTCATCGAAAAGTCTCACAGTTTAATCAATTACAAAATTCCACCCGGGCATACATTCAAGAAAGCGAGTTAATAATAGCATGGTAATATTAAGTGTCAATCGTACTATCCCCTTTCAAACGTATTTGCTATAATGTTAATTTGTATCATCACTTCTAAACGTATTGCTTTAAAAAAATAAAAAAATATTTAGCAGTCTCAGAACATAAACTATTTTTTTTCTCATGCATGCATGAGTCTTTTTTTTATTTTCATTTTCAGAAAATGTTTATATTATGGTTAGAAATTGCTAACACACGCCAACTCTCCACTTTCTTACATCAAGAACACTTTTTCTGTTTATTATATTTGTAAAAACTACAAGTGTATTTCACAATTGCATATAATTAGCTTTAAATTAAAAACACTCGCTTTAGGGTTACACCTTATTCTTTTAGTCGCTAAATCTGGAAATGGTGTATGAAATTAGTCACTAAATCTGAAAATGGTAAATGGAATTAGTCGCTAAATTTGAAAATTGTATATGCAATAAGTTGCCAAATCTGGAAGTGGTATATTGAATTTTCGCCAAATCTGACTATCGTTATTTCTGACGATCCTGATAAGAACAATGGAACAAAATTATGAAATTATTGTATTGTCATCGGTCCTTGACAAGTGTGCAAAATTTCGAATTAATCCGATCTTTTAAAGTGGGTGAAAATCGAGTTCTAAGATTCCGTTACGTGCAAGTGAAACTTATAAAAGCGTGTTAATAAAACATCGCCACTGATAGAAAGCAACGAAACTATAAATATAAAAAAGGGAAAACTACGCCTTGTAAGAGCCGCTCGATGGAGGTGATGTGAATATACCTAAGAAACTAAAAGGAAATATATTCCGAAGAAAAATCTGCCAATCGCACGACAGCCGAACCAGAATGGGGATTCTATGACATCGACCGAGTTTAGAGGTGCAGGACTGAAAGAAACAAGAGAATCCCATTTATTTGACCATATCTACTGCCCGAGTGTGCTCGCGGTCAACCAATGGATCTGATACTTCACCTCTTGACTTGATTTAGAAGTTTTCGCCAGACAACTGACCTCCGTCAGCAGCTCTCCATTCCCTATCGGGATCTGAAAGGTGGCATTGGGTTGCCGACATGGATGATAATGTGGAGACTTGGCTTCAGGAAGAAAAAACAATGGCTTCTTGAATAAACTTCTCAACTCAGGTCGAGATTTCTGTATATAGTTAACTAGTAGCTTTTCTGAAAAAAACTGATGGTTTCCTACCAATGCTTTTTTTAAAATTTATTATTTTGGAATGAAAGGTTTTATTGTAATGAGAATAATTTAACGAAATGTGTTTGTATTTTTAATTTAATTCATTGTAGTAATCCGTGGACATAAAATAAATGTGGCCGCATATAAATGGAATTTTTAAAAGGTACTATGTTGAAGTATATAAATCTGTACATGAATCCTAGATGACGTTGTCTGATGAGAGGTTTTTAGCTGAAATGTTTGTCTATCGCTTTCCAAGATAAACATATTGTTACGTTTATCGGATTTCGAGGATTTTATGCAATTCAGTCTCAAATAAGACAGTTCTTTAAGAGCGATGATAATTTATTGTCGAAAATCAATCCTTGAAACACAGTATTCAACAGTAAAATTTGCAGAATAAATACCAGAAGGATTTCACACCTTCAACAGCAGACACAATTATTAGTATCTAAAATACAAGTATATATAAGCTTATTCACAAGCACAGCCGAGCTAATCACGGTCAAGGCAAATTTAATAATCGCTAGTCAAAACCAGACAGACTGTTACGGTGAATATCGCTCTATTTATAGCCGTGACGGAAACTTCGAGAAAGATGCGCTCGCGTCATAAATCGTGAAATTAGTGGATTTCTCCTCTAATTTCTAGAAGAATCCAGAGGGTCCCGAACTCGCTAAAAAGTCGCCAACTTGGGTGTCGCCAACATCATCCCAAAAGTCGCCAACATCATCTCGAGGTGATGGCACGCTATGCATGCGCGGTGGCTCTGAAACTTTACTATTTTATGTTGTAACATCCTATAATTGATATTTGCTGCAAAGTTCATTTAATTCTGATGATTCCTTTATGGTGTTGCATTTCTTACTAACAGCAATGTATATACTAGTTGACCCGGCCACGCGTTGTTGTGGCTTTGTTTTAATATGTTTGTTAGTATTATTCTGACCATTCAATGTAGTAAAATAAATCTTCGCTTATAATTTCGGAGAGTTGAAATTAAACATAAAAAACATAATGTTTTTAATTTTGCATTTTACTCATCTCCAATTTGAGTATAATATAATACATGATATACTTACGAAACTGTGAAGTAACAACATATGAAGATTTAATTTTTAAATGGGTGTCTAACGTTCAATTTTATAAATTTTTAATATTGTTGTTATCATTTTAACGATAAACAAGTTTATTATAACTAATCGCTAATCGGTGCACAAATATTTTCCGACAACCCATCTTTTGCTAACTCAAATAGATTCAACGGTTTCCCCACACGTAAGCATGCAACATATAGTTGCCCATTCGAAAAATATGGATTTTCTAAGTCCAAGCATCAAATGGACAGTGTTTGTCTTTTATGGTCATCGTGACAACCAAACGAATTGGGAATTGAAGCCTTTTGAATGTAGTATTGGAGTTTCTGACGATATCAGTGGAATATGTGGCAACAGGACGGTTTCTCTTTTAAACTTTACATTCAAAATGTTTGCTTCAAGAAGTTTCCCGGTAATTGTTTTGATGTCCAAACATGTACCGTTGCATTATCTAGGTGGATTTAAGTTTCGAATAAATCAACCGAATCTTCAACCGAAGATTGTGTGGTGGAACTCCTGATAAATTGTGAGAATTCAAAAACACAGTTTGAAAATTTAAAGTTTCGTTTTCATTAACAATAATGACGATTGATTAAAAGGCAGTAGATCATTTCGTCAATATCAGCCTTTTTTCTGATTAAGTAACAGGATTACAAAGCCAATCCTTATCTAGATAATTACACAGCACATTCGGGAAGACATTCTCAATCAATTCCTTTTTAGTCTGAACAACAGTACAGAAATTGTCTGACTATTTGATACATTATGTATTGGGGGATGAAGTTCTACTTCGCCATTTCAAATATCCAGCGCAGTAGGTTAGAAAATATTTGCTCCGATTGATCATCTTACAATTGTATTTGCGTGTTTATGATCAATTGAAGTATTTCGATGTCTCGCCATAAAAATGATTGTTTTAAACGAGCGTTTATCATGTAAGCAAAAGTAGTGCGATGAATGTTTAGCAATGCCTGTCGGAAATCGCCAGACAGTAGAAGGACAGCATCACCGAATAATTTTTCGATGCCGCTTAAATCTTGCAAAGTTCTACGAAATGCCTCGAGTGAATGTTTATGAGTGAATGCTTAAATTTTTTTTAATATAAAAAAGAAAATAAAAAAAGTTATAATCAGAAATTATTATTTAAGAATTTAAGGTTACCAAAATTTTAAAATGCTTCAAATTTTCCATTTTTTCAAATTTTTGGTCTTACAAAATAAAGGATACTTCGCTAATTCTGTTGCTGTATTACTTTTTTTATAATTCTACAAAAACAAAGCTGGAAAATTGAATTTAATACAATAAGCAAAATACTACTCCCCCTTTTTAAAGGGACAGAATTTTGAACATTGAATTCAATCCTTTTGTTTTTAAAATTAATTTTAAACAGTTACGCAAGGCAATTTAAAAACAAGATTTATTTTTATAATTTTAACAAGACATTTCAGCTACACATTTATCTAATAAATTAATCTAAATAATGCTGTGTAATATGCAAGGATAGTGCTCAAAGTGAAGTAAAAAAAATAAGTAGTAAAAAATTAATGTGTAAAATATTAGTGTTTTACATGGAAAATACTGTGAATCGTTGATGACACATGTGTTTGCGAAGCTTACATTCAAATCTAAACAGCAAAAATTTAAAACTGAAAGAAATACAAAGGTAATAGAATAAAGCACACTAATCCTATGACTATATTAAATACTTGTTTTTAAAATATTTTTTTTAAAATCATAATGAAAAGTATCCTTTTTTTTGTTTTTGATTTTCTTAAAATGATTTTTTTTAGATTCCGGTACATTTTCTGAAAATCTACTTTACCTATATAGCACTCATATATCTTGCATATTACAAAATTTACTTATTTCCAATACAAGGAATACTTTTTCAAAAATAAATATTTAAAGTTTTTATAGATGTTGCACATTATCTTCATAAGAATTAAATAATGTTTAAATCATAAAATTAAACGTTTTTAAATTTTTTTTATTTTATTTACATTTATTGTACAGAATAATATGTTAACAAACACTACAAAGTTTAGAAGTTGCATTCCATTAAACTTTATGCAAGATGTATCTAAAGCTAAGTACATGACTGAAAAAATATGATGGCTCTATTAATTGCTCACCACACAATTATTTATATTTATAAATGTGATTTTTTTACATAAACAAGCACAAAAGTATACAGATATTATGGTTAAAATAGGCTTATTTTTACCTGCCAAGGACGTCCCTGTTCCCAAATATTACTTTTTAGAAGATGTCTAGCACCGTTTTTCACAACGCAAATCATCAAAGTTTGGTTGAATATGCTGAGCTGATGCGATCTTTAAAATTGATGATAAATGTTTATCGGTTAACCTTGACCTTTCTGAATGTTTGTTGTTTTTCATAAAAAAATAATTCCTCGCGCATAAATAAGTACTTCCGAACATAGCCATTATACGCGTAACAAAGGATAACATCTTAGGAAATCTATCTATTGATAAATATGTGTAAAAATCTGGAATTCAAACTTCCATACATTTTTGCTTCAGCAAAGAATCACATTGGATTTCAATCAATTCCATTTGTAAATTTTCATCAACAAGTTCAACGTCGATAGATAGAGGTGAAGTAGAGTCGAAATTGTAATTCGCAACTTTTGAAATCAGAAAATCTTCGATCGAATTCTGTTTCTAACAATTTAATTTGGCGAGCATATTCTGTAAATTTTAATTTAGGGGATTTAATTTGTAAATATTGGCAGCTTTCAAAGTGAGACAGTTTTTCATTTTCTATTTGTTTTCGCCAAAGAAATAATTTTTTGTTTGAGTGTGTTGTAACAAGATTATTTTGCCTTGAAGCTTAAGATTAAGTTGATGAAGGTGACGTGTTATATCAACTGAGAAGGCCAGGTCCTTTAGCCATTGTCCATCTTTTAATTCAGAACATTCGTATTTTTTTGTTTCTAAGAAAATTATGATTTCATCCAGCAGCTTGAAAAATCGTTTTAATACTTTATGACTCGAAAGCCATCGAACTTCTGTATGATATGGTAGAACGGTGAATTCACTTTCTATATCTTCCAGAAATGAAGTGAATTGATGATGATTAAGTCTATTTGCTCGAATATAATTTACAATTCTTGTGACAATTTTTAAAACATGTCCGATATTTAAAACTTTGGTGCACAATACTTGTTGGTGAACAATGCAATGAAAATGTTCCAAATTACTGTTTCCGTGTTGTTTGCATGTTTCTTTTAACCTTGCAACAACTCCTTTAGTATTACCTGTCATGGTAGGTGCGCCATCAGTTGCAAGACAAACCAACTTATCCAATGGCAACTTATACTTTTTTATAACTTCCATCAGTGCATCAAAAATATCACCTCCAGTGGTTGTATTATGCATAGGAATGACTTCCAAAAATTCTTCATTTATTTTTAAATTAGCATCGCATCCGCGAATAAAAAATGGCCAGCTGAGCGATATTTCGAATATCTGTACTTTCATCAATTGCAATGATATTGTTGAATGATGCTGATTTCTCAAATTCTTGGCTATTTCATCAACTTTGCTAGCTACAGTATTTCGACTTAAACTTACATTTTTAAACTTTTTTATTTGTACGGGACATAATACTTCCGCCGCTTTGATTAAGCATTCACTAATAAAATCACCTTCAGTAAATGGTTTCGATCTGCTTGCGATTAAATGGCATTACATATAACTAACTTTTATAGCAGCTGTATTGTCTTCAACAAATTTAGTAAATACATTTTGTTGTTTTTGAAATAGTTGATTTCAAATCCGCTCAATTTTTCTTCACGAAATTTTAGGTTAAAATCCATTTTTACCAAAATCCACTTTCACTTGCAAACGATTGAGCAAACTCTGCCTTTTATCTTGTGTTTTGTCTTAAACTGCATCTGACAATGCTCTTAGCTTCTCTCTGATTGGATACTCTAAAGACGGAGAAAGAGAAATACAAGTCGCACACACGATAAATTATGATACTATCTGTTAAGTCATAAAAATGTTTACACTGTCCTAATACTCTCCTATTCCAGAGGGGCCTTAACGGACAGTTCCTCTGCCCACAGGAAGTGCGAGGTCACTGACCAAAAGAGACAGAGGTGATGAGAACGGTTTAAAAGAGGGAGAATGACTTGTAACGTGATGTTGACTTGTTCATGGACTTTTAGTGCAACCGTATCATATTGTGTGAGAAATGTAGTTTATTCAGTCTACTAAGAAGTTGCTCTCTCACAAATTTTTAATCTAAATGTTATTTTTATAATAAAATAATATTTCTTTTAAAATAAGAATAAGTAACAAGTAATTATGTTGTAAATTTAAAAAAAGTTCCCCTCAGTAATTTTCAAAAGAAAAAAAAAAACTTTAAAAAGCTCGATATTTAAATTTTTTTTAAAAAAGTCATGACGGGCCGCGTGTTTGGCATGTCTGCCTTAGACTGATTCAAAATCCATGTGATCTTGTGAAGCATATAGGTGTTGGTTGAAAAATAAGTTACCTCTAACCCGTAAAAAGAAATTGTAGCTTGGTTCTTAATTTTGCACTCTAAGTTTAAGAAAATAATGGAACGAACTAAATAATAAATGCCACTCACCTGAAACAATTGCTTTTCCTTGCCATCATCCTTTATTATTTTTTTGTATACGGAAAGAGTCTGTGGTGTTGCTTGTGGTGTATCGCATGCTTTTCAACGAAGAGACTTACTCTTGACACCACAGATTTTTTTCCCTCTGGAACAAAAATGGAAAGATTTTCTCTTGGATCCTCACATCTCAGCTTCCTCATATACCATCGTCTGCGTCTCGGATATCTTTGGGTGTTTCTTCTCGTCTATCGCGTTCTTGTGACACTAATAGACTCTTGATGAAACACCCCAGATACCTGAGACAGGGAAGCTGAGTGGGTGGCTTGGTTCGTCAAATTTAAGATAGCATTGAAATTCCTCGATGATGTCACATCGTTCAGACTTCTGTAGTGGTATTTCAGGTTGTGGCGTACTTGTGACACTGACCGACTTCTTCATTCCCCAC
>BMAO01015237.1:0-23859 GCA_019973975.1 Trichonephila clavata | reverse complement strand
TTAAATCTATTTCTAATTTATCCATATAACTGAGAAAACAAACTACACCAAGAAAAAGAAAACAAATTTATTGTTTTTTGAAAAATCGTAATATACTACATGAAACTTAAGTCACTGCTTCTCAACCTTAAATATTTGTGACTCAATTTTTATCATAATTTTTCTCTATAGATAATATTGTATTTAATTTAATAATAATTGTTCTAAAGCTAAAATCTCAACACGACTTTAATTTTAAACCGTTCTCGATTATAAGTATTAAATAAGTAATAGGTATTTTAAGTAAGCTACTTTTAAGTGATAGAATAAGTATTAGATGTTACTTTTTTCCTTTAATTTTTACATTGGAACAGATTGCAAAATATTTCAATTGAATTAAAATTTATTTCCTTTTGCACAATATGATCTCAACTAAATATATATAAAAGAATAATTTTTTTACTTGACTGGAGTAATTGAATTACAATGAAATATTGATTTATAACAATTACGAAGCACTTAAATTATTTATTTCCTCCAAGCGGAATTTAATGTAATCGCACACAGCTAAAAATTAGTGGGGGAAGCAAAAAAATGAGAATCTATTTGTTCGATAACCATTGTTTGAACATAATGGAGAATCTAGACGTAACAAAATGCAATGCAATAAAAAAAAAGCAAAAAAAAAATAATAATTGTATGGGAATTTAATTTATCGGAGTGGTACAAAGAGCACGTAATGATATTCAGACAACAATTGTTTACATGTAATGAAAAAAAACTGATTGTTTGGAAATGATATATTGGATTTTTAATTTGTGTGGTCCCTCTTCCTAAAACTGACAAACACCTGTTTTGCATTATGCAATGAGGTCATCGATGAAGCTGTGGCAATTCTTTTACACTCTTGATGAAGTCCGATTCTCCAGTTCTGTAAGTGACAGGAGGCCTTCGCCTTTCAGCAACGTGTCTTCCGAGTGTGTACGTTATGCCACTGACACTCGATCAGATTAAGATCAGGAGAACATGGTAGCAACCCAATACCCTGTATTGTTTCATCGTCAAGAAAATTCTTCACAAGATTGGTTGTATGAGGCCTGGTATTGTCCTGCATTTAAAGAAAGAAATCATTGATGGCTGCAGCGTAAGAAACGACATGGGGTCCCAGGGTCTAGTCTGCATACTGTTGAGCCGTCAGATTACCATTCCGAATGATACGCAAGCCAGTACGTCCCCTAATCCATCCTATACTATTAAACCACCTCGTCTGAATAATGATCTTTCCTGAACGAAAATATAAGGCTACTTCAAGTGCCTCTTTCTTGGCATACCAAAACATTTCTAATGTCCACTCTAAACTGAATCGGAACTCGTATGTAACCAGCACTTAACTCTAATATTTTGCATTCAACATCGATTTCTAGAAGCCCATTTTATTCAGGTCGCATGGTGTCTTGCTGTTCATGGAATACACACCATTGGCCTATGTGCATACAGAACACCTTATTTCGGATTGTCTGTCTCGAGATCCTTCATCCTGTAGCCAAAAGAAATTGTGTTTGAATTTGTGTAGCATTTGTTGTTGTCTTAACGAGCTATTAACAGGATATATCGGTGATTATTTTCTGTCGTAGTATGTGGGTGACCTTGTCCTGGGAGACGTCGATCATGACTTGCATTTTGGAGTCGATTCCACAATCTTGCAATGGTACTTCTTTCCACTCCAACAACACTTGGTGTTTGCCGGATTCCAGTCTCTTGATAATACGTCAAGCCATGGATTCGATAAATTACGTTGCCGGGATATTTTCCAGTCATTTTTCTCAAAACAACAGCCAAAAGGTTGAATTTTACCACTGAGGCAAAGGAAAACTACAGCTTCTACGAAATCACGATTTCTCCACTTATATCCTTTTTCTAGATTTTGACGTCATGAATGCTGATTTGTATATGAAGTTTTTTTCTTTTTTCTCTACACTTTAAACTGTGGATGTTTTAGTTTACTTCAGTGCTTCTTAAACTTTCACTATTGACGACCCAATTTTCAATCATAATTTTTGTCGCTCTCCCCTTATACAATAATGTATTGAATGCAATAATAATGAAATTGGCGCTAATGCTATTATACGAACTTAATTATAAACCGTACAAAACAAGAATAAACAAGATAAGTATTAAATTTCTTATATGTTACTTTAAAAAATATATTTTAAGCAAATTACTTTTAAGTAATAGGATAATTATTATGATATTTTTTTACTTTCGCTAAATTTTAAACTGGAGCAGATTGCAAAATGATATTTAATTAAAGAAAAATTTTCTCCATCACTCATTTCCAAAAGCAGAAATGTCATTAGAAAAATAGTCTATGGTCTATGTTGCTCTCTATCATATCCATCAATCTGACATTTTCGCAACGTCTACTTGAGTCTGGGCAACTTATCAGACGTCTGCACAAAACATGTAAAAATGCTGTACCTCGTAAAATTCCAGCTTGTCTTGGTCGAGTCGATACTTCTACAGCTACCGAATCTACCTAAAATGCACATTTTATAATTTGCGCTTCAGTTGTATAATTCACGGTATTAAGTATTTACGGCAGTAGATTAACAAAAAAAATGAATAAATATTTACGTCGTAAGCGAACATTATAATAACGATAATAACATCAACAAATGCACAGACGAGCATAGTTCCAAAAATTAAATCAAGTACCTATTCTCAAGAATATTTAAATTTTCGATTTACCACTACTAAAGTAAATGGAGAAGAAAAGCTCTTTTGTGTGTTATTTGTTCAAAAATATATTGGTAGCAGACAGTATGAAACCTAATATACTTAAGAGACCTTTGGAAACGCTTTATGGTGAGTACATTAACAAGCCTCGAGGTTCTTTGAATTAAAATTAAAATCATATGAATAACAAAAGTCATTTAAAAAAAACGTTGTCAGTGAATGATAAAGCTTTACTTGCATCTTAAAAAGTATCATACTAAAGAAACCGTAGATCGTAGAAACCATGTTGGAGACAATATTGCCAAAGAGTTGCTGTCCATAGATTGCAACTCTTTTGAAAAAATCAACTGTAATTTGAAGCCTCACAGAATTGGAATTAATATTAAATCATGAAAAAGAATGCAAAATTCCGATGAAGAATAATTGTGTTATTTTTAATATTTAAAGCGAGAAAACTTCAAAATGTTTTGATCCGGGAGCAGGCGAACACTTGATACTAACGTTAATAATCGCGCGGGGTGACAAAGCCACCCAATTTTTTTTATAATTATTTTTATTGTACACTATAAAAATCACAATTCTAGTGAATAATTTAACTAAGAGAAAGCTTACTTACCTACTTTCAAAGGCTTTTCAATTTTTGTTTGATAATTTGAGAAAAATTCCAATAAAACTGAACAAAAATGTTTTAAATGTGCGAGATCTTAATAAAGGACGCAAATCACAATCCCTTTTCGCTAAAATTACAGGAATGTCATTTTCAGGCATATCATTTTCATTTCATGTTCATCGTTTTTTCTAAGATTTTTAAAAGAAACTTTTGCCACTTTAAAAAAGAGAGAAATATGACAAATACATTTTAGTTCCTCTGAAGACTCTGTCATATAGGAGGATACTGCAAGTTCATTGGTAACAAATAAACAGCTTTCACGGAATTAATAATTTCGTAAACCTTGGTTTACTTTGCTCTTCTCACGACCACTCCCGGGTTGGAGGTGTATTCAATGTAAAAATATGGATGTTAGTTTTAAAAAAGAATTAGTATAACGTTTTTCATTATGCTTTATATGCTTCAGAATTCTCGTAAAAAATCTCCTAAGTAACCTTCAATCCTCTGTGCTTTTTGAAATACCATAAAAACTCACATGGAATTAAGCGCAGAAACATATTATTTATAACTTCCCTAAATGACAGTGATGAATTTTTTTTCTCTGTCTGGGTTTTGTTTTTTCTCTGAAAGAGTAGTATTTTAGGTTTAAAACAAACAATCAAAAATCACAAATCAAACAAAATGTTTTTTATTTGGTTCTAGGTGATAGATAGCTTCACACACCTTCACCTATGAACATCTGGCAATAACCAGATGATATAAATAATTATATCAGCAGAAAAGAGTATTTTTAAAAATGTCAGAAAATATTTTGTTTTAATTCATTCCAGTAATTTAATTTTTTTGAAACTTTTATTTTCGATATGCTCGCGCCCCCCTTGTAGGGTTATCACGCCCCCAGTTTGAGAAACGCTGCTTTACTTTATTTATCATAATAAGTATTTACTCATTCATTAAATCTTTGTGCTCTCTTAATTTTTTTCTGAGCAGTGTATATATATATACGGATGGAATATTGATGTATCTAAATAAAGCCTCCAGATGAGATAGATGATTTATTTGACTCAAGCATTATACGCAATCTACCACCTTCTTTAGTTCATTTTTCTTTCTCAATCATTTTGACTTTTCTTATTATTTCTAGTTTAGAATCTAGGACTTGAGTTTCCTGCCTAGTATTGTAGTTTTTGAGTCACGATTTCGATTTTCGATCCATCAAAGGTAAGTACACCTTTAGTTGTTAAGAAGAATTTTACAATAAGATTTTAAATTGATACACAATATGGAAGTTGAAGACTGAGATTCGAACTTAACTTTAGAAGTGCCTTTGGGGTCATTTTGACTCTTTTTATTCAATTTGCCATGCTTTATTTCAATATACAAGAGAGCATCACATCTCAATTTTTTGGCTTTTTTAATATGCGAGTGCTATTTTTTAAGTACGATCCATTGGCGCGTATGTTCCTTAGTTCATACGTACGCCGCAACAAGTCTCTGCATCATTGACCAGCATCCTTTGCGAACACACTCGTGCCATCCCAGCTCTGTATTAGTCGTGTAAGCTTTGCTGTGCGTTTAAAATGGTGATGAATACACGCAAGTGTGAGATAAGGTCTGTTATCCGTTGTTTTTGACTGCGAGAGACATGTCGACTGCAAACATTCATAGCCAGATAACAGAAGTTTGGGGCACTGAGGCAATGAATGATAGCAAAAGTTAAAAGTAGATAATGAGGTTTAAAGATGGGTGAACAAACATCCATCACGAAGAACGCTCAAACCGGCCTGTGTAATCACTGATGATTGATGCAAGCAGTTGAACCAAATTCGTGAGAACAGGAGATTCACGATAACCACTCTTTCAATATATTTTTCCTACATGTCTCGGTCGTTGGTGTACTAAATTGGACTGAAGACCTCAACTTTAAGAAATTGTGTCTCGGTGGGCACCAGACTCCTCACAGCGGAACACAAAGAGAAGAGGTTTGCCAGTTTGTTGGACGTTTAGATTCATTACGAGGAAGAAGGGATGATGACACGTTGAGTTGAATCGTTACTGGAGAGGAAACATGGGTATCCCATATCCACCCCGGAATCAAAGCAACGGATAATGGAATGGCGACACACGTCTTCTCCCGTCAAAGTCAAACAACAGCAACAAACAACAAACAAACAACGCTGTCAAAGCGCAAGATTATGCAATAGTGTCTGGAACCGGCGTAGTGTTTTGCTGATGAATTTTATGTCAGATGGAACAACGATCAACTCAAGTGCCTACTGCGCAACTCTAAGAAAGCTCCGAAGAGCATTGCAAAACAAACAGCACGGCATACTGTCAAAAGGTGTTTTGATCCTCCACAATAATGCAAAGCCTTACACTTCTCGAATGACTCGTGATCTATTCGAACCTTTTGGCTGGGAGGTTTTAGACCGTACACTATACAGCCCCGAAACTTGCTTCGCAGTGATTTCTACCTTTTCCAGTACATAGTCTTGGCGGAGATCACTTCAGTTAATAACGAAGACATGAAAGCGGCCGTGAACTTTTAGCTGTCCGACAAGGTGGCAGACTTTTTGAAAAGGGTTTTCAAAACTTAGTTCTAAGGTATGACAAGAACATTTATAACTCGGCAACTATGTAGAAAAATAGGCAAAGGTATGTACAATCCCAAAATAGAGGTTTTTGAAAGAAATTATAGTTGTTATTTTTTTTAAAAAAAAACAAACGGACAGCTTTAAAAACAGCTTTGTACATCCATGCATACTTGGGCAGTTTTAAAGTTTCTAATTTAATTAATAAATTAAATAATTATAGATTACCTGAAAACAGCCAACAGGGTCATTTTGACCTTATAAGAAAACAGCAGCTTTTTCAATTGGAAATCAATTTTTTGATTTAACATTACCTCACTTTTATGTTTTTGTACACGGGAACACAATCAACAGATATTTTGAAATTTAACGAAGGAAAACAGACTTCAGCTTGGCTTAGTTTCGATGATGTATAGTGATGAGGAAGATAAATCTCTTCAATTAGCAGTATCACTCTAAGATGTCTAGTTCTTTTTTGAAAGGTTCGCCCATTCTAGTTGCATTTGGTGTGCTACAGAATGCTTTGATGAAAAATATTCCTATTAGACTCGCAGTCAAAAACTGAACACGATTTTATGTTCGTATTGATAACGTGGACTCATAGATTGAGTCTTCTTCTAGAAGAAATGAAAATGAGCTGCAGGATGTTCTGGAAATGAGATTTTCTCTGTTATTTGCAAATTCAGGAAGTTGACGTGAGCATGAACGTACGCAAGGAAGAGGCAAATGAGTCAATAACGTACAAAGTCCTTTAATAACGGTTACAAATAATCTATTACATTCATTTGAATGTGATCAACGCCTTTTGCTCTTCATAACATTGAGACAATCCTGCTTCAACTAATGTTTGAAAGTGAAAGAAGGAAAACACTTTCAAATAAGTACCGTTGCTGATGCACAATGTCATTTAGGAGATGGTAACTACTAGTACGTTCCTTTTTCGTCTTATTACACGCCTGTAGAGTACTAGGTCATTAAAAACTTTTTGTAGGTGGTTTTGTGGTACAAAAATTAGAACTATTTGAATTAAAAGAAACAATGATATTTAATCATTTTTTTGAAATTATGCTATATCTCTCATTCAATGTACGAAGCTGAGTGAAGCACCTATCCACAAACAAATTTGCTTTAGCTTCTGAAATCTAGCACAAGCGTATAAAAATTTGTTATTTGTGTTATAATTCTGAACAAGAAGTAACTATTGATGAACAATTGTTTCCATGTAGATGAAGATGCAATACATGGCAAACAAACTGGACCAATTCGTAATCAAGTTTGGGGGTAGCAACAGATGTAAATTTAAATATTTTTCAATGTGATTTTTTTTATTTGGGCAGTGTGAAATTCGTCCAGTTCTTTTTACAAAATTGGGTAATTGTAATAGCTTTATCTTTCTTCCAACGTTCTTGACATTTCTGCACTGAATTTTTTGTATATATTTCACGTAATCTTCAGACTAGAATCTTCAGACACTTCAAATCTAGAATTTATTCTTGCAATCGTAGGAGAAATACGAATTAGTGCTTTGAGTAACTCCCCCTCTTTTCCAAATCAATCAAGTACAGGCCCTAAAATCATCAAATGAAACTTTCGATGTTACAAGGGACAAAATGAAGCTTATGCATGCTGTGAGAATTCCAGAAACCGTTTGGTTTAAATGTGTTGTTTTATATTGTCAAGCGTGTATATTGTAGTATTTGCACTAATGTCTAACTTAGAAGCAATTTATTAGCAATTTTTTGTTTTCTATCACTTTGTACTGTTAAAGATTAATGTGTAAAAAATATGTTGCGACGTTGTTAACATTTAAATACTGTCATTTCAGAAATAAACTCTGAAAACATGCAAATAATTAACTTTAAACTCTTAATAATTAGTAATAAAAATATGATAAATTTTTAAAATTTCTTATATATTGTAATTCATTTCATCAATAAAAATATCGTTTACTTTGATTAGGCTTGTATATGTTATAGGGATCAAAATAACGAGGGGTTTGGGTATGTCCTGCTGGTCTAGTGTTAAATGCCTCTTCATGGTCATTTGAATTTTATTCAAAATAAAGAAGTCACAGTTGTGAATATTCCGTTATAATCTGAATCTAGTTCAACCTGGTGCATTGAAAAATATAATAACTTTTATTATGTTTAATAATAGAAAATACGTGCAGCTACAATAAGTAATGATACATAAGCACAGTTTCTGTGAAGATTATTATTTAATTTCTTAATTATATATTTAAAAAAAAAATTCTGCTTTTTATTCCATTTTTATCATGTACTTTTTTCATTTAATATCAATTGAAAAAAGTTTGCTGGATGTAAATAATTTTCATGATTATCTTTTCGTAGGAGCCAAAAAATAAAAAGGATCGGCTTAGAATAAAAAAACATTAATTTAAATTAATAATATATTTCGTATTTATTTTTTATTAAAACATTTAAAAAATTTATTCAAATATATTATTTATATATTTGTAACAATAACAAAATTAAGAAATGAGTAACAAATATGAAGAGATTATAAACTCTAATTTTGATAATGTATAAAAAACTTCTTTTATACTAATTTTAGAATGAATCATTACTTTTTAAGAAATATTGACTGAATGATCAATAAATTTGTAATACAAAATTCTTCCACGCGAAGAGTATTTAGTTAAAGAATCTCTGATAAATGTGTTATTATAAACTTTTAATATTGAAGATAATCTGATATATCCTGTAAAGTTTAAATGGAAAGTTTCATGTCATTCCACAGAAATCCTGTGACATTTCGCCGATCAAAGTAATTGAGAATGGTGAGTTTTAAACAATATAGATTCATTTCTCTCACATCATGATACAAGTACCAAATCTTCATGTCAATATTATTAGCGTTATTGGAATTTCAGATACGAAAATATGATTTTGCGGGAATGATAAGAATAAATGACATGATTATATATATAGTGCTGCAGTGGCCACAATAAATTAAACTAAGCTAAATAGGCCTTATATATGCTAAATGATTCATCAACTTAATCTACTAGCTTTGCTGCTGTACGGTACTAAACAGTTGTAATACCACTGATATAGTACATACTTCATTCTGGACAGCTTAATTAGTTCAAACATTTTCGCAGTTTTGGCTTGGCTAGAATTATGATAAGATTCTGTCAGATCAGTTTAAATTAATCAGTGTTTAATTTAGTTTAAAAAGAATTCCCGAATTTAATCTATGTGTCAAAAAAACCCTTTAAATAAATAGAATGAGAAATCAGCCTCTTTTGAACTATATCAACCCTTTAAAATTTGAATATTCTTTTACAGAATTTAATGCCATTTCCAGTAAATTTCTCATTGTTAAATTTTGATAGTTTTATTAATCAATTTTTAATGATTTTATTGGTAAAGATTGAAATTCTTTCAATCAGATTGATTTGAAAGTATGTCTAAACATTTATATAAATCTATGAGATTATTTTTAAATTAGATAATTGTTATAAGATCACAATTTTTATTATCCGAATGCATTTATTTTGAAACTGGACACCTGTCCGGTATAGTGGTTAGTGACGCTGATTGCTGTGACGTAAGGCCTAGGACCGAATCCCGTAGAAGGTTTGGGCGTTTGAAAATGTATAGTGTCTATGAAGCGTGGGCTAAATATTCGTTGAACCACGAGTCCTCTCAAGAGGTTGAAGGATGAGGAAGAGAGGTGGGAGGATCCTCACCAATCTTGGTGTTATGCAAGAACGCCGTATAGAAGCAGCCGATGCAAGTTAAATCTGTCGAGGTTTAATGGTAGTAGGCCTTTGGTGTAGGAGTTAGAAGAGGGAGGTGTCAGCTCATTTGTCGTTCTTTTCATCTGACCAGGGTTTGAAGTAACAAAATCTATCGCCAATAACCTTCGTGTGGCTTCATAGCACGACGTTAATACAACCTATAGCAATAAAGGGCGGTGAATGAAGTCAGAATGGCCGATCTGGCAACACTAGCGAAACAAAACGCTGCACATGTGTAGTGGCAGGTGTTGACCATCTAACCACTTGCGTGTCGTTTGTGTCCCATGTAAGGCTTGTTATACAAAGTCTAGTTTAGTCCATTGGTTCTTAACTGAGAATAGGAAAATGATCGAACAAAAGATCAATTTAAAGCTTTGTTTTAAGCTAGGCAAGGCACCAACTGAAACTTATTCGATGCTGGTACGTTTTTATGAAGATCAAGCACTGTCCATGAGTGTGTGTACGAGGGGTTCGTCCGTTTTCGAGATGGCAGGGAAAGTGCTTCTTTCAATCCCAGTAGCGATAGAACGGGTGACCTCCGTCAGTGACGAAAACATTGAGAAAATGAGTAAATTAATCTTGAAAGATCTTCGATAAACTCTATGATAAATGCTGCAAGGTACATTAAAATTTTGACCCGTTTCATGAAACCTCTACGCGGGGCACGACCTCAATACGCTCAACATGGTTTTTTGTTCACGACAATGCTTGCCTTCAAACAGCCTATATCGGCAAATAGTTCCTGAAACAAAGGGAGTGGTGCAAATTGAACATCCACCATTTTTGCCAGATCTCAATCCTAAAAACTTTTTCTTATTTCCACGACTCAAACTCGCTTTGAGAGGAAAGAGATTTGACGATATTTCTGACATCCAACGAAACGTGATGAGAGGCTTTTGAATTCCATCTCAAAAGACGTCTTCTTGTAAAGTTTTTAGGACATGTATAGTAGATCTCAGCGTTGCATAGTTACGGGAGGTGACTATTTCGAAGGAAGGTAGGATAACTTTCGTTTTTATTTCATCTACGTTAATGTTACAGAACTATTCCCCGAACTTTACTGTCCCAGGTTGTATAACTGTCACTCACTGTTTACTACGAGATTAGTATTAGTATATCCCCAATAAATGATGTCTTTTATTTTACTATAAATTGTACGAATGTTCATTTAAAATATGTTCTTTCAAAGATAAACAAGAACATTTTATACGAGTAATAAACAAGTTTTCCGAATTCCCTATACATGATTATTGGGACCTTTCGCAGAGTCAAATTCGTTCGTGTGGTATTTTGAATGTTCTCATATAAAAGGAAGTCCTAAAATATCGAGTTATTTTCTTCTGAGAATGGCTTTTACATTCTAAAAATACAGCAACACGTTCCATCACATGTCCATATGACGGTATCTAGTTTATGAAATCTAAAATCTAAATTGGGAAAAAATTTTCGTATTTCTGATTGCCTGTGTGTGTGTGTAATAAGGTCCATGATAAAGCTATAAAAATGCATGAGAGGATATTCAAGCATTGAACAACAAAGGAGCAGCGTTCAAATTCTTTTTTCATCATTTTGCATTACTCACTACAGTAAACGAAAAGCAATTTCATCAAATCTCTGACATCACGTTTTGGCAAGACACTACAGACGACAGGAAATGAATTCAGAAATATTTTTATTTGTGTATTTACCCGGAATTTTTATCAAAACTTTTAAGGAAATAAAACGAAACTATTCAGGTTTTTTAAAAAAATATATTTTAGGATATTAAGGGGAAAATGCTCGTTTATTCTTAATATAAAGATGAATAGCTACTTTTAAAAATAAATAATTAAAATAAGAAGTTTGTTGATTTATCGTGCTTTTTTATTGAATTTATTTACTGATAGCCTTTATATATTAAACCGTTTCATTAATGAAAGCAATAATAATTATCAATTCAAGTATGAAAAAAAATTCCAACTTTATTTTTATTATATTCTTAATGATATTAATTTGTTCATTTGTTAGATAACTTTTATTGATTAAATACTAAAGGAGTTTTTATTTTACTAGAAAATATAATGAAAACTTTATTATTATTTATAATAAGTAAAAGCTCTTCGACAAAGGCTAGTAGCGTCGAAAAATAAATAATGTATTTATAAATTTTTATGTATTGTTTATAATAAATGAGAAGCCTAATTAAAATACTTTAATTAGGGAAGGTAGAAAATGCGTAATAACTTATGAATGTGAGTAGTAAGAACGTTTAAGCTTCTTTTTTTGAAAATTAGAATATTCTTTAACCAAATAAACGAGTACTGTAATTAAGAAATTTATTAAGTTGTGTAATAGTGATGACACACATACTCGGTTACTTAATATACTTTAAATTTTATTTACAAACATCCCAACAAAGGAAAAAGCAAGAAAAGGAATTGGTATTACGTTACTTGACCATTGCAAAAACAGCCTAGCCGCTGCTTTCCCTAGAATTAGGATCATAATGGAAGTCTTTGTCTGAGTCCATTAGGAGTCATCATTGGGTCCATTACAGTAGCTATATTAAACTATTTGTTAAAAGTTAATTTGTGAATATTTTTGAACAATAAAATAGAAATTCTTTCGGTAATACACTGGTTATCTAGTATATATATATATGTAATACGACGATGTAGTAATGATGGATTTAGTAAAGGATAACGACTTTTGGCGAAGATCTTGATAGCGTGGCTGGTGTTGGTATTTCCTTATATGGTTGATGTTGCATTTTCATTACTATGGAAGAGGCAGTCTCGTGGAAAAGCTATTCTTCTTTATTAAACACTGAACATGAAGACACACAGATAAACGGAATCACAACGAAACATACACAACACAAACATTAGCTGCAGCCGACTACATGATGGCAAGAGAAGAAGCGCGCGTAACCGTGTGTTCAGAGCTTTTATAGTGGCGGTGAAGGTCATACGACTCTTTTATAACAGGAGTCGTGATTGGCTACAAATGAGCGGGAGCAATTAGATTAAGATTAAGATTACGCGGTCGTACAATCATATTAAGATTATAACAGTCAGAGGCGAAAGAACTAGAAAATAATTTCACGGGGTACAGTTAAGGAGAATTAGAAGAAGTCATTACACACACACACCACCACACACACACACACACACACACACACACACACACACACACACACACACACACACACACACACAACACACACACACACACACACACACACACACACACACACACACACACACACACACACACACACACACACACACACATATATATATATACTCAAACATCGCTCTTCACTCATACTTCACTCAAACATCGTTCAACCGATCACTGAGAAAATTGGTATGTAAATGTATTTTTTTGCGGAGACGGTTTTTGTTCTCTTTGTTGCAGCTACACAAGAGCAAAGCAACTTCTGCACCATTCAATCAATCATCAAGTTGCCAACGTGGTCACCAAAAATGATGCCAATTAGGCTCTATCACCAACATTTCGCTATGTTTCCATTGAATTGCCATTATAATGTAAGGAAAGGCGTAGCTTGCAAATTTTATAATTTTAATATAAAATAAATACAAGAAAAAGTAATATTAAAGCGTTAGATAGTACGATGGTGTAGTAAATAAAAAAATACTTTGTATCAGCTATTAGATCTACAGACTTAAAATTTAACAAATATGTTCTTTTTTGTTCTGCTGAGATATGCAAAAAGCTTTTTATTGTTTAATTTGCAATTCACGTAAAATTTACTCATTAAAAACTTCTTTATTCTTCAATTTGTATTGTTAAATTTTTCTATTCACCCGTGCGAAGAACGAGTATACCAGCAAGTTTTAAATTAAGGAAGAATCGCTAAAATGGCTATGCATCTTCCAAAAATAAGCCAATTCCATGGAAATTTGAATACGTTGGTAAGTAAAAAAAACTGAATGATATTACATTGTACAAAATTGTGGCGATGCAAATAGAATACGACATTTGCAAGGAGTATAAAAATAAATGTCTCAGAGAAAGACGGTAACTGGGGCTGGGTGTCTGAGATTAGAAATCTGGTATAGCGAAATTGAAATATTGATCATTAATTGACCGAATAACTGCGATGGCGAGCTATTGCGAGACTAGAGGCAGGGCAAAGTCACATAGAAGTGACTAAATGGCTGAATGTGAGTCCGTTTGTGATTTATTGACTTTGGCAATAGTCTCTAACCAAGGATTCGGCATCTAGGAGGTTCAGACAAAAACGGCATGCATTACCACGCTTGCCGATGACCAATATTTGTCATTATGCGCACAAAGGAATAGAACCGAAATTGTGGTTGAACTCAGATCCTCCTTCGCTGAAAGATCCTGAAGATTGGTATCAAGGTCAACTGTTAGCCGAAGGCTCCACGAACGTGGTCTTTATGCAAGGAAACAGGCCATTTGGGTCCCATTCACGTGAGGGGACAGGCAGGAACATTTGCAGTGTACCCGTCAACACTTCCGCTAGGACGCGTAATCAATGGAGGGCTGTGAGTCCAGATTTCTGCCTCGAAAATGATAGTAAGTGTATTTTCATTTCAAGAGAGCCTGGAACTCATTTTTATCCATGACACATTAGTGAAAGAGATGCAAATAATTCAGGCAGAGCCTGTATGTCGGGTGATATCTGTATGGGTGAACGCACAGACCTCCCTGTCTTTTCCCGTTTAAATGTTAATGCTCACATTTATAGAGATGACATCCGGGATGCTTATGTGGGTCTTTATGTCGTGGCTATAGGTGATTCTTTTGGGCGACAGGATGATAACGTGAGATCACAGAGGGTACACATCGTGGAAGCTTATCTTTAGCAGGAAACAATTCAGCGCATGCATTGACCAGTTTGATTACTTAACGCTATAGAACATGTTTGGACGCTCTTAAACAACTTGTGTCTGCTCTAAATTCTCCTCCTAGGACCCTAGTTACGCCTTTAACTGCCTTGGCAGGGCAATGGCTCTCCCTTCTTACAGAATCAATAGACCACATAATTGAGAGAATCACCAATTGCTACATGGGCTGTATCGCTTCTTGGAGGGAACATACCTCATATTAAGGGTACTTTTCCTCTACTAAACTGACAATCCTATTTTTTCATTGTATACATATGCTAACTTCTATAACAACATAAATGTTTAGCGATTTCTTTTTACGCTAATTTATACTTTCCTATGTGTGGTATGTGTATAAGTCTCATTAAATATTCAACACATAACTTTTTGTGTAATTGTCATTTTTGTGATTTTTCCTTAATTTATGAAAAACAGTGTATAAGTATTTCGACAATACGTATCAGCAGTTTTCGTTCTCGTTTATTCTAACACCGTTACACCAAAGATTTGATATGTTATTCAGTATTAGTTCAACTTTAAGCTAAATTTTCCAAATTATTACCAAGAAATCATATCTTTCACTACGTTTATAAATAATAATACATATTTCATATATCATATAATCACTACGATTCAAAACTGCATAAAAATTTTATATTCTATTTTTATGTGCATTACGTAAATAGAAATATTTCTATAAGAAATACTCATATGAAAATTTCTGAAAAATTTCGAAGTTTCATATTTATTAGTTGTAAACTTTTCAATAATAATATCTACAATGCCAATAGTTTTTGTAATTTTTCAGTCAAGGATGATTGTGCATTATGTACTATCGTCACACTGTTTGATTCAATTAAGAAGATATAAACTATAAAACAACAATAATAAAGAAAGTGAGGTGGTTTAGGGAATAGTTTCAATAAATAAAATTATATAAAATGTTCGCAAAAATTATGAATTGTAATAATGAAATAAAATAATATGGATTTTAGTTTTTAAAGGATACTAAAATTCAAAATTTTCAAACTGGAAAAGTATGAAGAAAACTCATTCATTTAAGTTTATTATTAACTTTGTCATCTTAGTACATTACGTTTTCTTTACTCTATTCTGAATTCGTTATTTAATCACTTTTTATCGAGCATTTAATTTCAGGAATTTAAATTTTCATTCTATAAATTAACTTCGTAAAGGACAAAAAAAATCAACATTGAAATAATAGTAAAATTATTCAGAGTTTATTATTGCGAAAAATAGAACAGATATTATTCAACTTATAATGTGTAAGACACACACAAAACTAATGTTAATGCTAATTGGAGGAAAAGTTAATAAAAGGATAATTCAATGCCAATTTATAACTTTTACATATTTTTTTGTCTTTACAGCAAAGAATAAAGCTTGTTTTATGTGGAGAGCTCTATTCCTTTTGTAGAAGTCCGTTCAACTTTAGATCATAATAAAAGGGTTTACTTTCTGAGAAAGAATGGCATGTCACCTTAAACAGAATCTATCGACCATAGTATAAATGACATTTACTTTATGATATACCATTTTATTCTTCTTCTTGTACAGAAGACAATTTGAAGCAACCAAAATTAATGGAGAGATGCCACATTTCCTTTGCTGTATTTTTTTAGGTGAAAAACGCGTTACACATTTATAGATGAAAAAGAAATGTAATGAGTTTATATATATATATATATATATATATATATATACAGGGTGTCCAGCCTTAATGTGACCCAATAGCTAATTCTCGAACCGTTCGGTTTAGATATGCACTTCCAATTTGAAAAATGTTTTAAAACAGGTAAAGAATGTTTTTACGTGCTTTTCGAACCAAACAACCCATTTATAAAAAAATTACAAAAATTAATTTTTTATACGGTTTCCAGGTCCTATCACTTATATTTAGGAAAAGATGCAGCACACAAAAATAAAGTAAACACAAAAAGTTTCATTTTATTACGATAAAAACTGGCCGAGT
This sequence comes from Trichonephila clavata, assembly GCA_019973975.1. Lineage (NCBI taxonomy): Eukaryota > Metazoa > Arthropoda > Arachnida > Araneae > Nephilidae > Trichonephila > Trichonephila clavata. The sequence continues at coordinate 7,325 of BMAO01015237.1, read as the reverse complement.
TATGGAACTTTGAAAATCATACATTTTCCCATTTTTTTTGGCAATGTTCAAGAAGCTAGTAAGGGGCAGTCTCCAAAGTGAAATTAGTTGGAACTCTGCCAGGAAACTTTCGCTCTTGCACGTCACTCCTATGTAAATCTTTTTTTTAAATTTAAAAGCATACGTAAAAAATACAATAATTGAGTATTTAAGAAATAAAATTTATTCTGTGTACGTGTAAAACATTGAAAAAATAGAATATTTTGGACGAAGAAAACATTTCAAAAGCAATTAAAAAAAATAGACTTATATGCTGCGGCTTCAGTCTGATTTGCTGCGTATTTGCTGATCATGACGAACGTCAAAAATCTGTTGTATAGTCGCTTGCAATTGCATACAGTCGTATTCTAATATTACGAGTTCTAGTACGGGAGAACGATATGTATACAAATGAAGAATACTGCGAAATGGTACTGTTTTATGGACAGTGTAATTAAAATAAGAGAGAGGCGGCAAGACTTTATGACATTAAATTTACCACTCGAAGACGTCCATCTTATTGCACAATTGCCCGCGCTGTTCAATGCTTGTATAAAACTGGAGTTGTCATAGACGTATTCCTTGTCTCGTGCCACACCTCGTGCCTTCACCATTATTAAAGTTAATTTGGTCATTCTGATATAATAAAGCCCCTGATTCATGATTGGAGCCATCATTCCACATTATGCTATAATTTGAACGGCAAATCCTGTATTATTTTGCTGCTATTTGTTAAAACAAGGTGTTCGGTATAAGTTGTATTTCTTTAATTTAACTTTTATTTTTTGCTATACAGCAATACAAACTGTGTGTCAATCTATGATATTTTCTACGATGTTTTAATATTACTATGATGTTTTTCTCTTGCTCTTTCTGTAGATAGTGAATTACTGTTCTTTTAACTCAATTTATATACGACCCCCTTTTCTGAGCAACTGGGATGCTTCAAATTTATATAGGCATAACTCGGTCAGTTTTTATCGTAATAAAATGAAACTTTTTGTGTTTACTTTGTTTTAGTGCTGCATCTTTTCCTAAATATAACTGATATAGGACCTGGAGACCGTATAAAAAATTAATTTTTGTAATTTTTTGTAAAAGGGTTTTTTGATTCAAAAAGCAAGTAAAAGCATTCTTTACCTTTTTTAAAACATTTTTCAAATTGGAAGTGCATATCTAAACCGAACGGTTCGGGAATTAGCTCCCCTCAGGGGGCTCACCTTCTTTAGGTGAGTACGGGTGTCACAATCCCGAGGTGCCCTAGTGATCTTTTCCTTTTCCTACGGGGTTTACTGTCTTTGGTAAACACGGGCTTCACGAACCCGGGGTACCCTAGTGATCCTTCTCTATTTTCGACCCTCTTTCTTGTCATTCAATTCATTCTTTCTTTCTCTTCCCGTCTAGACCACAGATATTAAAACAAATGTTTGGCGCAGTATAGCTGAAATCGGCTCTTGCGCCAATAAACCCCAAAATCACTCAGTCACTCACTCACTCGGGAATTAGCCATTGGGTCACATTAAGGCTGGACACCCTGTATATAATAGTGATATTGAACCTGCATCCCACGGTGGCCTACCTGTCTTTTCTGAGTGGCCCGGTCATGGTCCATTACACTAAGAAATTCAATTATTTAAGAACAATGTACTAAAAATTTAACGGGAAATTTTATCAATCAGGCAATCAAATCAATCAATTTTGTTATCAATTTGCTTTTTTTTTAAAAGTAGAATGTGAACAATAGGCTTGGTCATGGATGGGAAGAAATCGAAGCTACCCCATAACTCAGTAAAATATGGATAAAAGTGAATATTATTTGAGTGCTTTTGATAGAAAGGTTAGTATAATATTAAAGTGAAAGTAAAAAAAAAAGAAAAAAAAAAAGAGAGTTTTAATAATTTTTATTTGTCTAACGTTGCTTTGGTCTTATAGTGTTCACCCCCCCCCCCATTACCTTTATGTTGCGGTCCGCGTGAAATACCTGTCATGCATGTGGCCCAGCGGGAAAAAAAAGTTTAGTACCTCTGCTTTAAGCTGTGAGAAGGATCAATATCACAATTTTACGTTATGTATACAAAGATTGAGGAATATTTATTTCTAAAATAATCAAGATAGAAACTAATTTTTTATTCTTAAGATTTTTCTACACAATCATAGCACAAAGGCTTACATATTTCTAAGCATTTCCTGGAAGACAGTTACTATAGAATTTAGTTGATTCCAGGTGACACTAAAAATCATCCGTGCAGAGTTGTTGATGCATATTAAACCTGGCAGTTGCAAAGCTCATATTGGTCAGATGTAGAAGTTTAGAAAGAAGAGTGTCAGAGCTCAAGTGTCGCCCTCCTCACCTTGTAATTCTAATGTACGAGGCGAATAACCCTCTTGTTGCTTCTAAATGCTATGTGTTAATATACTATTAATCACACACAGTCAATAACATTTATTTTTTATTCTCATTTCACCAAGAAAAAGTAATTTTTATAAAATATTCGTAAGTTGACTTATTATTTTTTTTCAAATTGTCTTGATTAAAGTATCTCGCATTGCGCTCTGAATCAGAATTCCCTAAATTGAAAATTTAATATAATTTGAAAGACTCTTTATTTTCGTAAAACTTTGAAGTTACACGTGAGAGCTATTGCCGGTGGATCTCGTGATTTTGGACAACGATCGCTTGATGAGAACGACACTTGATTTGGCTACCCCCTCACCAAACTTTCCCAACACAGCAGATTGAAGACTCCTAACAATTAACACGCATCACCCCATATGCAAGGATGTTTTGCAATGGAACTAGGACTCGAACTCATGACTCGAGGAATACAACGTAGGTGATAAGTTCACTATCGTGACGACTCGAGTACAAGTGCAGTCAAATTATCACCTTAAGAATTACGTTAAAATTGTGCTTTATTGTGAATTATTTTCTACAAAATAACCGTTTAAAAAGACTTCATTATAAATTTATACTCTAAGAGTTGTCTATTGAGAAATAATAACTTAAATTTTTTCATATCAATGGAAAGAATAAGTATTATAAGTATGGACATAAGCCCATAGAAAACAAGTAACAATTTATTTGTTTTACATAAATAATTACAATTTAAGGAATATTACATAATTACAATAATATTGTTTTTCGAAATCTTAGTCGACTAAGGTGCTTAAATAATAAAATGTATTAAAATTCAAACAATTTTTAAATAAATAATTTTTAAAAACTCCGAATAAAAGTTTGACAAATAGAACATAAGTTATTTCAAGGATACTAGCAATTTTCTTTTTATTTATGTTTTTTTCAAAAAAAAAAATTCTGATTTTAACTCAACTTTAGAATAAAAAAGCCAACAGTTATTTATTATTCCACGTGACGACCTTAACAGAATAAGGAACTAAAAAAAATCATGATATGATCTAACCGATTACTTATAAACGCCATACTTTGAAGTTAGACTAGGCCAACCTTTTTGGTGAAAGATCTCGTGATTTTAAATCACGATCAAGTGATAAGCATGACGTCACAATAAGGTTTGAACTGTACTGGCAAAAATGATTCCAACCAAAATGTTTCATGTAACATTGTGACGGATCTATCCACGTCCTTCCTTTAATCCTCTTGGCAAATCTTTAGTCTATCAATTCGAGTTTACTCACAGACAACCCTCTGAAGAAGCAAACCTGATTATGCAGATTAGTTCGGATATATATAGCCTAGAATCTAGACTAAATAATACCTGATCGGTGTAGCAATCTGTCCTCGCATTCTCTACCTCTCTAGCTTGAAAATCTAGATTCTAGATTTTCTAGCTAGAGAGGTATAAATGCGAGAAGGACAGATTGCTACACCGATCAGGTATTATTCTATTTTACAGTGCGTTTCAGAGATTAGATAGTTGAAAGAATTAAAGTGATGATTGGTCACTATAGTTAAATTAGAGTTCAGATATTTAGGGCAGTGTATTTGATCCTGATATAAGGGTCGAAAAATAAAAATCTTCTCATTATTCGTGCATCTCTATTTAATCAACATATTGCTTATATTGAGAACATCTTTTCTAGTATAAATTACTGGAATGGTGTTGATAAAGTGTGTGTCATTAAATTGATTTATTTGTTAATATGGCTAGTCATCCTTCCTTTCCTTCCACAGCTCTAGGCGGGACTGAGAGAAGATCTCATCTCTTATAACATGACAAATTGTTAAAGAGCCCTTCCTACATTATATCCTCATTTATTTTGTGTGATACATTTTACTTTTTAAAAAAGAGTTCCCTGAAGATATTAAATTATTTTTGTTATACCAAGTGACAATACTTGTTACGAAACATTCATATTAAATATTTCTATGTGAACAAATAGATAGGTTAAATTAATAACCAATAAATATATTTGCTTGGGTCTCTGCAATCTGACTCTAAACGAGGGTTTAATTAATTTGAAATCTGTTAGGGAATAAACTCAATAGTTTCAGACAAACCCTCAACTGCAGATCTTTGTTCTATATGATTGCATTAATCAATTGTATTATACATACTATCGGTGTAATTGCATGTAAAGGCATTCTAATCGAATGCTTCAAACGCATTGAAAGGCTTCGGTAACGTAATACAATTTATCTGTAGTCTGCTTCAGACCGCACATAATAGAGTTTATCTATCAAGTTATCAGTATTCATTTGTTTTATATGTGTGGAATCTTTACATACTGTAAACTGTATGTAATTATAATGCTTTGCATTATTTCACGTTATTAGACTTTATTATGTTTTCGTTTCTCTTCATCAATTGTAGTTTGATATTTAGATATTAAATTAATAAATCATGCAGGCTTTTCCATTCATCACATTTAAATTGTTCGACATTTTATTGATATTTAACTAATCATTTGTTATTCATTGAGGTATTATTTAAATGAACACTGCAAAATTCCGAAATTAATTAGTTTAAATGTAAAGTACTCGAAGTTAGATATTTTAAAAGTATCGTAAAATTTTATGTATGTTAATTTATGATTTGTGTTATTGATTAATCATTTTATTAATTAACTTTTACTGTATGTGGTATCAAATGCTTTTATAATAAATTTTTATATATTTAGGGACTTATTTTTGTTCAATTAGCTTTATATACTTAACATACGCAAAGTTTTAAAAGAAAAGCAACCGAGGAAGAAATTTCAAGAATAGAGAAATTGTGCGGCTCTCTGAACAACTACTAAATGAAAAGATGCATTTTAGGAATGCGGACTACTTAAACATACACATCACTCCACATTAAATGCATTTCGTCTGGAAAATTTGGGTTAAATTTTATGAATACATGATTATTCGCCTTTGAAGATGTATTTTTTAAGGTCGATTCTTATGAAGATAGTTGGATATTTAGTTTTGCTACATAGATTAGAATAATTATTAATTGTTAAGTTCCATAAAGTTAAACTGTGTTACAACGTTTAACTCTGTTTGAATTGTTAATTTAGGAATATATATATACAGAAATAATCCTAGAAACTACTTTACAAAATATAAAAAAATAACAAAAAAAGGTATTTTCAAATCATTTTTAGACATCAAACTTTAAAAAGAATTAATTTGGAATTTATTGGGTACGCATTTACTTTAGAAATTTATTGCAACTTTTTAAAATATTATTCTTGTTTACACCGTGTAAATTTTGTTAATTTAGATTTTTTAAGCTTAAATTAAAAAAAATATTCAATCTGAATTATATATATATATATAAGTTTTTTTTCCAATGAAAAACATTTTAAAACAGACAACAATTATCTGAAATTGAAAGATTGCTATAAAATAAAAACAAGTTTCAGCATGAAAAATTTATGCATATGAATGGGGAAATCATTAATTCGAGTGTAAAATATTTATCTTTATTAATTCCTTTGTTTTAAGAGAAATTGTTTAACAGTTTTGCGCTGTTTCTATTAAACATTACAAAAACTTTTTTTACTCTTGACCTTTTTTTTTTAAAATTTTTGAATTTTAATTAAATAAAATAGGGAAGTATACAAAAGTTAGTTTTTGGTATCGAATTTTATATTACCTAATGCAACTTAGATAGCTTTTTATAAAATCCTAGTTAATTAATATTTTTTTAAAGATATAATTTGTATAACAAATGAGCTGCAGTTTTCGCACACAGGCCATTGCAGACATGGCAAGTCCCTCAAGTATGAGCGCCATTTCAGTGGTGGCACCATCTAGGATTGGCTCTTGCTGCCACATTTTGACGCTTTAATTAACTTTAATTTTAGTTCTTGTCGGATGCTAAATATTGCCAATGTTTTTTTACATACAACATAATTGTATAACATGCATGGTTACGAGTTTCCTACCCTGGAAATTTTTCGACTCCAGCCTGGATCGAATCCACAACCTTGGGCACGATACCTCTCATAACCGAAGAGCTTGAAGCTGAAATGCAAAAGCGAGGCAAATGAAAGCCACCTTACAGAGGAGGGGAGAGCACATGCAATTCATCCTTCTCACTTTTGGAATTGCCGAACTGGGAACGAACAAAACAGTGCGAAACTAAAAAAGAGAAAAGGGAGAAAATAGGGAATGTACGAAATTGACAAGGTTTATGTGGCAAGCATTTGAACAATCTGAGGATGTGTTTATAGGAATAACATGGAGTTTTTAAAGGGAGGTATCATTAAACTGTACAGAGAGACGATATCTTTGGAGTTTGTAGTCAATGTGGATTGTGTGACAAGATGATGGGGTTGAGGTAGATAGCAATGATATAAATTAACTTGTTGAAGAGCACAAACTGCAACTGACCACCAGAGAGCTTTCAATTTTACATTGGGTTTCACATTTATGTGTGGAGGAGTATTTTTCTGAGAAAGAGAAAACTATAGCAAAACCTCAATTTTCTGGTGTAACAAAAGACATACTGAAAGCTTGGGGAACCCTATAATGATCGGTTGCGAAGCAACTCATTAAAAAGGCGGGCTAAAAGTTTATGTGAATATAAATTTTGATCACATTTTTGTGAAATTTTGAAGTATCAGCAAAAACAAATATATATCACTGGAAAAATATCTAACAACAATAATAACAAAGAACACAAGTTATATATTTTAAATAATACACATTTCTATCATCTTATTTATTTAATCTGTTTTGCAAATTAAATTCATATTCCACAAGTTGGTTTATCATTTCGTTGGTACAATAAAAGATGAATGTGATTCACAACCCTTTTTTGAGTATTTTTACTGCATTATTGTAATATACATTAACTTACTTGGGAAAAATTGTTTCAGTTAAATAGTCTTTATTT
>BMAO01015236.1:0-16401 GCA_019973975.1 Trichonephila clavata | reverse complement strand
CAGGGTTTAGGGAGCCCAAAGCCTGACGGCCGCCAAGTACCCTTTGTAAAATTCAACATGGGGACCCAAAACTTGACTTTGCAGGGAGACCCAAATATTTTCCGTTTTGCTCTTGTGATTATTATTACAATGCAGTCGTTATAATATTTGTTTTTGGATTTTCCTTTCAATTTTATTGGATTTTTGATAATTAAACTTGCCGTTTGTAAACCAGATGCCTTTAATTTGCTACATTGTAAAATTTATAACTTGTTTTCTAAAAATATTCAAAAAAATTTTGTTATATTTTATATATTTGTAACACTTATAATGTCAATATTTATTCAAAATTCAAGTGTAATAGACACTTGTGTTATGTCACATTAATTTCAGTTATTTTTCTTTCATCGATTGAACTATTTTTTGTGATTTGCGACCTACATGTAATTCAATATTGGAACTTCTCTTATTTACTGATTACACACTTTCAAAACATTGAAACCTTAATCAGCGCAATCAATTCATCTTTGTTTCTATCATTGAATAAAAAACCTGATGAAATGTAGTCACTAGAGGTCTACCGATTTTACCTGAGGCAGAGCAGATATACAATGACCCGTTTTTCCTTTCCCTTTTATTTGTTTACTAACAAGACTGCGTTATTCTCTTTATGTAGGTAATGTCTGACTCATCATAAAATTTTCATTATTTGTAATAGTTTCAATGTAGGTTATCGACAAATGTAAATGTTCAATCTTAGATCAACAATTCCCTCTCGTGTCATTTCTTTTCTTCAAACTTTTTGTTCAAGTTTTTAAAATATTTTAAATGTTGGTCTGATTAGAATAGGCTGTAATATTTCGATTCCTACTATAGGTTCACACTCCCCCCTCTCTCTTTATATATATATATATATATATATATATATATATATATTGTTAATAAAATACTTTTTATTCACCCACTCAAGTTCAAATACATTTTTTAAAACTTGTAATTGATCTTTTTCAATTTCTTCAAATTTTTATTCATTAATTCTATTTAATTAATAAATAAATAGTAGCAAACAAAACAATTGTCTGACACCATATATAAAAGGAAAACCGCTCGTTATGTCTCTGTAGTGCAATGGATAGCGCGTTGGACTTCGAATTCAAAGGTCGTGGATTCGAACCCCACCTGGAATGGCCTAATTCCTGAGAATGGGATTTCTTTTTACTATACTATTTTATTGGAATAATTTAATTCTTGAATAAATAGTAACAAACAAAAATAATAGTCCAACACCATATATAGAAAGGAAAATGGAAAATTGCAAGGAAAATCGCTTTCTATTTTGCCACTTAATATTGTGAAATAAATAAATATTTTATTGGTCGATAATAATTTATATTGGTCGAATTCTAAACACATAGTTAAACAAATCTGAACATTTAAATGTAGTTTGCTTGTTATTTAATAATCAATTTACTGGATGAAATCAGTTAAAGAAATTTTGTGTTTGTATGAGCTCTGAACTAAGTCTTACGCCAACCAAGTAATCTTTAGTATACATATGTATAAAAATCTTCGCATTCATGTGAAAGTACTAACCTTTAAATAATTTTTTTCAAATTAAAAACAAGTTTCTGAAAGATTTATTAATTATATTGGTATGGTATTTCCACAATAACATTGATGCGCGATTTGATCTTTCGCTTTATCTATTTGATCATTCCTCTTATCGTCATAATGATTTTTACATTTAAATAACTGACTTCTTTTCTCAAAATTTTTTGTAAATCTGAGTATAAAATTACCTCAAGGGGGAATTCAACTTTGAAATTTATTTTTAAATGTCGAATTCACGTTCAAGTTCTGTGTTATAAATTGTACTTATATTAAAAACTTAGTTTGTGTGTTTCAAAAAGACAAAAAATGGAAAAATAACTACATAACCTTAAGTTTGGAATATAAATATTTCGAATTTACATTAAATTTTAGTTATTAGTCGTTTTTTTTCGAAATGAAACGTACTTTTGAAGAAAGGAAATTAACTGAAAGAGGATGAAAAAAGTGATTTCTCTGATGTCCATCTGTTGTGGTCAGTCATGTGTCCAATGAAGCCAAGGTCGGGAAGAGAGTCGACAAGTAGGTTAGCATGTGTTTAAAAAAACACGAAGCAATTCTGTGGCCACGGAATACAGTTGCAGTTAAAATAGGAATAATAAGCGGAAGGTTATAAGCTGGAAAAGAATGAAAAGTTTTTCTTTGTTCACTTTTATTTTCAGTTCCATACAGTTTTTATTTACTGGTTTCGTTGTTTTCCGTCTTTTCACTTTCGAAAATAAAAGAAAAATTAAGTCGCATTTTTTAAGCGCTTTTTTTTGTGCCGTGTTTTTTTCCTCTCTCGCAATGACCTACTTGACAAACATCGTGAATCGTCTGCTGGAAAACGAAAGTTTTCCCTTTGTTTCCGTGTTTCGAACTCATTTTTATACAAGTATGGCTAGGGAAGTCGTCTGCAACAATCAGCCACTCCAAAAATAAAGATTATTTAAAAAAAAAAAAAAAAAAATGACATTCACAGAGACTAAGCCTAGCGTAGAATAAACTAATTAGAAATCATTATTTTTGCGCGGGAATTTTGTGGTGAATGAATGACGACATGTATGTCAAGGTTAAAGGAATATTAGCCTCAATTTTGAACGTCTGATTTTTCCTCACATTAGAATAATTGGATGAAATTTGGATAAGAGTAATTAACTTACGAAATTCATCCCTATAAAAAAAAATTTTAAAAATCGAATTAATTTTGTGAAAAGTGCGCTAAAAATGTGCAGTCAGATTTTCCAGATAATTAATGGGCTTTTCTTTCTCCGATTTTAAATATAATTAGTGTAATTTTTTCCCACTTGTTACGTTTGTTAATGTTTATGCAGCTTTTTGAATATCCCTAGTGTTTTATATTTGCAAATAAATTTCTATAAGTAGACTTATTTTTTTCATATGCTGGGTGTTAAAAATTAATAAATATGGAACTTTTTAAAATTTCTTATGAAATTTTTAAATTACGTACTCATTTATAGCATTTTCAATGTTCAGAATAATATTTTATGTAGATTATTATCACTTTTTATTTTAATTTATTGGCATTTATATATATTAATGTTTTGAACTCGGAACAGTGCGAGTCCCCCCCCCTAATTAAGAATAGGTTTTATCTAATTCCATCCTATTGGGATTCATGAAGCTCTACTTTTCTGGAATAATATTATTTTCGAAATTTGTTGTGATAGTCATTTGAACTGAAAATCAGTTTATCGAAAATAGAATTTATCTAAATCTTCTACAAATAGTTAAAATAAAAAAAAAAAATCTTGAAATTTTTTTAAAAAAGTCCAAGTCACGTAAAAAAACTGACTTGGGTTTTTTGTCCACCAAATAGGGAATGAGAACATTTTATGGCATGCAAATTTTGTTTTATCCATTTTTTTTTTCTTTAATTTTTTTTGTCTTAAACATCTCTTTCAAAATTAAAATGTTTGAAACATTCATTGAAATTTGTAAATGATAGCATACCATGTTGACAAATATCAGGGGCATAAAAAGATCTTCTGTAATAACATAAAATATAGAACGTATTAAGTTATTGTGATTGTAGAATCAGTTAAATACTTTTCTTAAAAATAATTGAAATGTAAATTTTTTCTATTATTTGATTTATGGAAGAAAATGCTACTAATGGAAATAATTATTACTCCCGTGGATCTTTTAAATCATTATTTTAATGTTCTAAGAGCGATCTAATGTGTTTCGTATTTTTAAACAAGAATGGGAAATGATTGAAGAAGTTTTGAATGTTAAAATTATTTCTGTACTAAGTCTTTGATTTCTTCCTTTTTTTTAAAGATAGAATGTGCCACATCTATACGATTCTATGAAATAAATAGTATTTTAACGAAGTTCTTAAGTTCAATCTTTTCTTTCTATCTCTCGTTCTCTTTGTCATGAATAATTATACTGTAGTGAACTTATTGTAATATTTAATGTAAAATATCTTCTCGTTTAAACTCAAAAAGACATCTAAATAATAACAGCACAAAATATTTAAGAATTAATTTTTCCCCTAGATTAATTAATTAATTAATTGTCCCTAGTTCCATTCATGGAAACATCCGCCCGTATCACACCTTTCCGCAAAGCGTGCCTGAACACCCCATGACCATCTATTCCAGCGGTGACGCGATATTTTTAGTCTGAATATGAGCCCGCAATGCAATTTCAGCGAAGGTCACCTGTTCCGATGCGGGGGTGCCCGTTAATTGACAGGTGAAAAATAACACCCTGATTGCGTTGTTTACTGTCAAACGATATTGCTTATTCATACATCAATTTTCCTCCGCTACCGACCTACCGTAGCCGTCAGTCGTACGCTTCGATTAGTCTAATCCCTTTCCTGCCGTAACATCTGATAAAAATGGACGGTTTGAAAATAAACATAAAGCTAATTCATCCATTACAGCACTGCGTAGCCAACTATTAGATCCGTCACGCTTGTCTGAGGGAGTTTTGATTTTAAATTGAATTCTTTTTACTGCGAGGTTTTTGTGTTGCTCGTAGGGTGCGTAATCATGTAATTTAATAGCAAGTAATAATGCCCACCTGTTCGCTCCTGGAGGCCGAGCCACACAAAGAAAGATTCAAATAATCAAAGTTCGACGTTTTGGAGTGTTAGTTTTTGATTTTGTAATTTCTACATATGTTAACTAATGTAAATGGTTGATTGATTTAGTTCCAAACCCAAAAAGGGACATACCTTCTCATCAGAATTATAAATAAATGGACAGTAGATTGGAATTACAGAAATAAAAATAAAGTAAAATACGTAAAAAAGGATAAAAATACAAACAAGATGTATAATTTCCTTGATAAATCTGTGATGAGGGGGTTCATCTTTGTTGGTCAGTGCCCCCTTTCGGTCATCGATGAGGAAAATCCATTCCAGTCGAAGGATTTGAGCTAAGTTCAATATCACTTCTAGCTCATGTGAAGGCTCATGGTAAATAGTTCAAGATCAAACCCCATCGGAAGAATTGATAGAAAATAATTACGTAGTATGTATGAGTTTTGTTAAGCTTTTTATATCCCCGAGAATTCACAACAGAAATTATAACGGAAAAAATATGTGCATTTGAAGTCCAATGTATTACAATTTACTCTTATTTTCAACTCACTGAAATGCAAAAGGTAAAATGGGAATATATACCATGAATTTTTAGCAGTAAAAATTTGCGAAATGAGAACCAATGACTGGATTGTTGAATTTCTAAATTGGAAGTTTGAGTGAGAAATAACGCGCAATTACAACAAGGCAAATTCATTTTGAATTGATTTTTAGTTAGTAATTTTGAAGAGATTTTATATATATTCTCACGGGGATATAAAGTATTTTCTAGGAATTGCCATTCTCGGAATGAGTGGCGTGATCGCGGTGGCCTAATAGTCATACTGACAAGCTCGCGGCTGGCCTGTCATGAGTTCGAGTCTCATTGTCATTGAAGACTCATCATGTGGAGGATCTAATACACGTTAAATCTGTCGTGGCAATAAGTCCTCCCGTTAACGTGGCGTGATGGCTTGAAGAGAAGGGGACCAGCTCAGGTGTCGCCCTCGTTACTTGACCATGTTCAAAACTACGTAGTCTTTCGCCAATAGCCTGCGTGTTGCTTTATAGGGCGGCGTTGATAAAAAAATACTCACTCACTCGAAATGGATGGATTTGCATGCTGTTAGTTGCATGGTATTAAGAAAAAAATCGTTTACACTTCATATTATTCAAATCGGTCTATATTATCAGCTAACTCAACTGTTATCCATCGAACTAAGAAAACATTGAATCAATCAAATGGAATTATGTACATATTTCTTTTACTTTACTTTATATTAGTACTTTAAAACTAGGATATTTCTGATTCCTTATCCATTTTGACTATCACCTGTATTTATATCTCACCCTGATCTCAAATGGAGTGTATTTGTCTATGGAGCTAGCTCATGTGTGATTTTACTATTGTACTATAATTACCCCTATGTAACTTAAAGGGTGGAGGAATTTTAGAATGTGACGTGATTCGTAATAAACGATTTATCGACAGTCATCGTTATCGAACGTTTTGCAATTTCTACTTTCAAGGTAAATTTAAAAATGAAAAGATATGTTGTAATAAAGTATTTTTTCTCAATGATCTGGAAGTATAAAAAAATACAAAATATACGGTAAACATTCCCAAAAGCGCTTAAAAGAAGTAAAAAATGTTGGTGATAATAAATGTAGAGTAAATATTTCGATATCAGTAGTGAGTGATTAAAAAGGGTACGTCATAGATTTGTGTTACTATACACCAAATGTAATACTTGAAATCTTTCACCATTTCTCGATAAGCGAGATTGTTTTCAAGCGTGGTATTTTGGTCACACATAATTCGTTTACATAATCAGATTCAAATAGCTGATCTATCTCACGGAAAGAAAATATATTTACGGAAATTTTGGGGGAGGGGAAAAACCGTACACACATTAAGATCGCGGGAAATTAGTTAAAATGAGAAGAATCGAACGCATCGGCGCAGGTACATCTTTTGCAATCAAATATGCGGAAAAATAATTTGCCACTCTTTTATAAGTGGCAATATTATTTATACATAAGTCTTAAAAAAAAAAAAGGTGTATTTAGTGCAAAATATTATATTACATCAAAATGTGTATTATATTATAATGGCACTGAATAGCATTTTGCAAAAATCAGCGACATTGTTTTTGGTATACTTTTAGATTATAGGATATGCAGGACTCTCGATAATTCGAAGTATATGCTCAGCCACTAGAAAAACTCTTGATATTTCGAACTAAAACAATACGTTTTGGTACACTCAATATTTCGAAGTAAAATCTGTGGCTGGTCAGACCACAACACGCGATAATTCGGAGTTATCTTGTAAAGCTCACGACAATTCGAACACTCACTATCATGTACAGTTCTGTAACAAACAGGTTGAAGCTTACAAGTTTTGTATTGGATTGTCTCTGCGCGTCTACTCTGAAACGTAGCCCCTTAGATGACCATTTGCCTGCTACCCTTTCTTTGTGTTTTTCGGTTCCTCAGGCGAAAAGACAATTTTATTGCTTTCCTTTTTTAAGTACGTGATAGACCAGCCGTCCATATCTTTCGTTGAACATTTGGAGTTACTATACATGTGTTCAGAAAGGATGGTCCGCTATTGTGAAGAAGAGATGCGTAGGATTTTGTATACAAGCATTGATTGTATTCTTTTAATACAGGTCTTTTAACTTCTGTATAATATTTATACTGTATAATATGTATTTTTTTAAAAATACGTTAAAATAATTTTATACATATGTACAATTATTGTTTTATTACATAGTTTGAAATTTGAATGTGTTAGAAAAAAAATTTCTCTTCGTGTATTTTGGGAGTTTTTTCTACCCCCTTGATAATTCGAAGTTTTTATTGGTCCCTCTAACTTCGAATTATCGAGAGTCGACTGAAAAAGAAAATTTTTAGTCTCATTTAAAGATAGTATACAAAAAAATTTTTGTTCTGTGAAAAATATTGATATTGCTCAAAATTTTCTCTACTTTACTGATTCCCCCTTTCCTCATTTTTCTTTTCAAAGTGAACTTAGGGCCATGATATTCTTAATGATAACGGCATTAGTTTGGTGACCTTTCGAAATTCATTTCCCTTATTGCATGAAAATTATGGCTCAATTACGGAGAGCTATTTGGGATGGACCTGCTCTAAAGCTGTTTTCCTTATTTTTTCCACTAATATTCAATATGATGGGATGTCGGGTCATTACATGCTAAAGCGGAATTAATTGGAAATGAAACAATAATTTGAGAGTGAGTAAATTTAATTGGCTTCTCAATTCTTAATTTTAAATAAGCAATTTGTCGTACTCGGGTCCTTAACGGGATTTATATAATCGTGCGAGTGCTTGAGTGATTTTTCTTTTCTCCCCTGTGGGATTCCTATATTTATAATAAACACGCTTGAAATGCCCTAAATGTCCTAGTGATTTTGCTTTACTTATTTTTTTTGTCCATTCTCCTCGTCATGAGTGGTGTACACAAGGGGGGGGGGGAGTCACTCCTCCCAATAGATCAACAAATTTTTAATTTTGCCGTAAAGATTATGCTTTTTGGCTCTTTCTCTCTTTTTTTAAGAGAATGTACCCTCCTCCCCCATAAAAGAGAGATCTGTGCTCGCCACTGCTTGTAACTTCATCCGTTCTCCTATTTTCGGTTTTACAAAAAGTTTGGTTTAGATTACACTCAGTATTACACACAATTTTTTCAAGGGTCCATGGTCGAAAATCCTCCAACTCGTATCATACCTCAAGACAGCACTAATTGATTCTTCTGATTTTGTCGATTTTGTTTGCAGACAAGAAGTTTAAAAAAATTTTGAAGTCAATTCCTACTTAAATCAAAAAAAAAAAAAAAAGTTTATTAAATAGTTACAATAAATATAAATATGTATAACATATGACAGACTGACAACATTAAGTGGCAATTAATTGTTGTTAATTATCATAAATGTATCGTATTGTTCATCCAAAACAATTGTGTATATAAAATTTCATTTCAACTGAATGTTTTGAAACGTGAGGAAAAAAAATCTTTTAAAGTTTTGACCCAAGTCGCTAAAAATGAAGCCAACGTGACTGTATCTGCAATTCTTTAAATAATTAATTTCAGACAAATAATTTTAATTATTTTTTATTAAATTCTTGTATTGTTACCCAAAACAACAGTGTATAGAATATTTCAACTCAAATGAGCTCCTTAAAGTGTGAGAAAAAAAAACCTTTTCAAGTTTTGACACGCCAAAAGGGTCGCTAAGTTGCCAAAAATGATGCCAACGTGGCTGTATTTGTAATTCTTTGAATAATTAGTTTTAATCCATTAATTTTTAGTATAATTTAATTACTGTATTGTCATCCAAAATAATTGTGTATATAAATTTCAGCTTAATTGAGTACTTTAAAATGCCTTTTATTAACGATTGAAAATTTGAACAAGATATAGAGAGTGTGGACTAATAGTAGGAAATGAAAAACAGTAAAGAGTAAATTGTTAATTACAAGTACTTAATTAAGTTTTACGTTATATATATATAAAGGATTATCAATCGAAACAAACTCAACGATCTTGCGGGGGGGGGGGGGTCCGGACCCTAGGACATCCCTTTGTATGCGCCACTGATTACACTTGCATACTTTTTTTGTAAGTTGACAAATGTTTGACGCAACTTGATCGAAAATGTCTTTCCTCACTGCCAGAAAACTAACCTATTGATTAAGGGGTTCACCCATGTGATGGGTTTAAAAAATCAAAAAGAAGTTTTATTTCATAAACTGGCTGAAATGCCCGTTCTTCGCACGGGTTAAGTTTTAAAAACAAAAATTTATCTATTATAGAATTATAATATTTTTAGTGAGGGTAAAAACCCTGTATAAAAAGTAGTATAACCAAAAATTAAAAATATTTTTTTCAAATGAATGTTCACATTAGAAATAATTTTAAGCAAATTGCAATTTGGCCTCAAAGTAAATAATAATTAAACAAAAACAAATATTTCAATGTAAGAGAGAAAATTATCAAGCTAAAGAGTAAATAGATATGAATGAATGCAAATATAAATAAAAATTATTACAGAAAAGTGATAGCAGTAGTGAGTTTCTGCTAAGGGAACTATGGGGGAAATAACCTGCAATAGAGAGATGAACTGAAAGAAAAAATTAATGATAAACTGATTCACTAAATGCTATCATAAATAAGAAATATTAGGAAGCCTTCAACTGAAAAAAAATTAAATTAGCATTGCACCCATGCCTCATATAATACTACCTAACATCTCTGTAATACGTCTAATATACAGTATTAGATGTAATTAAATACTAAAAACATTTAATCAGTATGAACTAAAATCAAAATCTACCTAAAACAGGTCCCCGTTGAAATAGTTCAGAACAAACAACAGTACTGAATGAAACAAATAATAAACCATGTTGCTAAAAAATTAATTATTGAAACAATACTTTTTTGCAACATTTCTATTAAAAATTATTATTTGATTTCAAAGAGCAAAAGAATGAGTACATAAATGATAAATAACTATAATGATAATTGAAATATATATATCCTATATGGACAGTATAAAATAAAATATGCATATGATCTCCAAGAAAACTATGTGAGGAACAGATAATAGAAGCAACGTTAAACCATGATAGCATGAGACGTAAAATCATTTCAACTCTGAATTTTAAAGAAATCCAGAGGGAAATCTGAGAAAATCTTTTCAAGGTGCATCTCTTTTCTGTGCAAAAATTTTTATGATCACAAATGACAAACATGACAAAATGACACAAATAAACAAACATCTAAACAATCAACATTAACAATTGAAAATCATAAAAATGCATATTAAACCAATTCAATTTAGAATTACTGTAAAAAAAATATATACATACATATATATATATATATACCATAAAACCTCTGACCACACAAAAAAAATCAGAAATTCTGGAAGATAAATGACAAAGTTTAATCTAATCTTTCTTTTATTAGTATAGATTGTTTCCTTAACATGTCTGGAATATGGGGGGGGGGGGGGGTAATGTGGTTTTTAAAATTCGAAGTCGTTATAAAGAAGTAGCTGTTAGAAAAGCAGCTGTTCGCAGCGCTAAAGTTAAGATTTTCATTGTTTTAATCGAACTTGAAACTTTAAATGCGTTTTTCTCAAAATTGTGTTTTTTAAACTTTCCTCCATCATATCTCAAGAACAGTTTGACCGAATGACTTCCAATTTATTGGGTAGACTCAGCACATATATACACACCAAATGGATTATGATCATTCCAAAATTCAAAATATTTCTGTTTTTCATAAACAAAAACATACCCCCCCCCCCCCCATGAAATTCGAAACTTTTTCTTCAGAGGTGTACCAAAAATCCAATTTTGATATTTTTATTCGAGTATAGTCCATTCTGTGCATTTAAGCTTATAGATTAAAACGCCGTGAATTTTTAATTTTATTTCAGATAAGCCAATCAGCCGGAATCGTGGAGGAAGAGAGCGTACATTTTTTCGAGGGGGTGTGTTCAGAGCGCTGTAACTCGCATTCTATTAGATGTTTTTGGCTATACATTTGCATACATGCTCTTAAAATACATATAAATAAATGATAAAAACTTAAAAGTTCCATCATTTTACTGGTCGTTAAAAAAAGTTCCCTAAGAATGCTTAAAAAACACGCCGTCACATGGGTCGTCACCCCCCTTAATATGTTTGTATTGAGAAAACAAATAAAAACGTATTTTGTATTACACTTGAATATATTTCCGTGTGCGAAATATTTTTTTTATGTTTCATTTTAAGAAGGCTGCCGTTTGCCTCAATCGAAATTCATTGATAATGCGTTGTTTAAAAACTGCTTGTTCGTTGCTGTATTTTCTCTCCCTGTCTGTATATATCTTGGAATTATGTTTATCTTCCTAAATTCACTATATCTGATTATCCTCCCTATAATTTTATTCTAAGAGAACTAAAATTCTAGTTTATAATGTATTTGATTTTAATTTTTATCGCGTTATTCCTTAGTGTTATTGATATTAGTTTTCACCTAGAGTTTTACAGCTTATGACTTTTATTGCATTAATTAAATGGCATGAATCTTGAAATTATCCTGTAATAATGACTGTAGAATAAGGAAAGGAGGAGACTTAGTATAAATTACATCTCATAATTTTTGGCAATTACGCTGCGTGTTTTGGCGTCGTGTCAAACTTAGCATCGTATAATAGCATTCATCAGACGTCTTAGACTTGCATGAATGTTAGAAACGGTAATGTTAAACGCTTTGCGACTTTTCTTGGGTGTACTTTTTTTTGAGGATCAATGCAATTTTAAATGGCTTCTTGCCATGGTTTTATTTTTTCATTACGTAAAATCCAAATATGTTTCCTTTTCTCTGGGCATTTTACATTTAAAAATAATTCTGAAACGTCTATTATATCATTTGTGTGGGGGTATTTTGAGTTAGCATGAGAAAGTAAATATAATTAGTAAATATATGTAGCATGTTTATTTACTGGTATGCAAATTGAATACTTGAATGCAGTTCAAAAACTTTCGATCGCCGTGGACCCTTTATGTATCAGCCTGACATCACGGCCCCCAAATTTTCGAATACTCTTCCCTGATTCCCAACACATGGCTGAGAAATTTAAAGATTCCCTAAAATCCTAAGATTACCTCTGCTCAGTGGTGCACCCAAGGGGTCATCAAGTCCGGACCCCCTCCCCCCCTCAATTTTTTTCCGATTGATTACAATCCTTTGTATATAGAACGTAAAATTTAATGAAGTATTGGGAATTAGTTAACGCTAATTATTCATGCACTTTTTACTGTTTTTTGTTCTCGAAAATCGACAAAATCAAAAGAATATGTTGGCGACATATTGGAGTATGATACGAAAATGTGGACTTTCGACCCTGGACCCCCGCCCCCTTTTCGAAAAATTCCTTTGTGCGCTACTGCCTCTGCTACTTATACAGACTTTTTAAACTGTACTTTTTTCTCCGAAAAAAAAACAGTAAGCATTTAATTAAAACTAAAGAAAATACTAATTTCAAATAAATAAATAATGTACTTTAATTAAAAATTTAACGAGAAAGATGGTACTGCTTTTATTTAACAAACGATATATCAGGTGTAATATTTCAAATCTGTAATCTCAACAATTTGTGGCCTTTTAGAGTCTGTAAAGGGGTAAAATCTAATATTAAAAGAGAGACCTTTGCTGACCCCTAGAAAGGCGCTGGAGACCCCGGGGTTCACGGACTACAGTTTAAGAACCACTGGTTTAAGATAAATTTGCGCAATGAGAGAGTGTGACCTGAAAGGAAAAGGTATTGTCATAGCAAAAAGGTTGTATTGTTTTGAGAGTTTGAATGCAAATATTTTTCCTACTTATCCTTCATAATGATTTTTAATGTGAGCAAAGCCGTGCGTGTATGCTTACCTTCTTGCAAGTTAGGTTTCGGCGAAAGTAGTAACAAATCGAAAAAAATTACTTCTATTTATCTTTCTATGCGTGATGTGTATAAAATTGCTCTATACTTTTGTCAACAACTGTATCTTTAAATAACATAGTTTATGATCTATTGCTAAAATACCAAACCTTTTTAAAAGTAGTAAAACATCATTATTTTTTAAAAAAATAATCAGCATAAAGTACAAATTTATCAACAAGTTGAGCCTGAAATTAAAAAATAATTTTATTGAAAAATTCGCATGAAAAAAGTGAAAAATTAAATGAGGCTAAAAAGCAATTTTCTTGACGTTAACCAAGAAGTTTTCCTTTTTTTTTGCGAATATTGGTTTTTAACTCGCATATGCAAAAAAGACTTTTCATTGATCTGTAATACAATATTATTTTTATACAATAATAGAAGATTCCACCTCCAACTCCCAATTTTTTTTTTCCAAAAAAATTCCTTTTTGGAAGATAGCGTTGAAATTTTGCGATGTTCAAGCTTCTCAACGACTTCGTATAGTTAAACAAAAGTGCTCCATTCCTGCACTCATGAAATCTGTTACGAAACCATCAAATATAGCGAACCGACAAGAAATCCAACTTTCCCTTTCATCTTTTAAAACACGATACAAAATACACAAATCGAAAAAAGCTAAGACTGGTCTATCGGTCACTATGCCAAAATCACCCTCACCCACTGGGTCACGATCTGCTTCGGGTACTTGCATAATTCACCCCTTCACCATTTTGCAGATTAATAAATAATACTCGTAAAAGAGCTTTGGGCACTCAGTGTCCAGTAGGTAAGTGTGTCACTGTCACACTGGATCCAAGTAGGTCGGAAACTGTGTATCCAGTTCAAGATCACTTCGTAAGAGAAAGTACTTTTCCTCTGGAAACACGTGATCGTTTGCGAAAAGGAAATAAAACATCACTCTCCGAAAAGAAAAAAGTGCTGTTCGGGAACTATATTATTACGCGCGGACTCGAAGTGAAATGCTGTAGCGGGTGGTAGAGGAGGCAGTGAAAAGGCTCTTTGCCTGTGTTATTCGGGAAAAGTAGGTCACCTACTTAGTTGTGGAATGGATGACTGATGCTGTCTCGGGGTAGAGGTACATGGCAAGAAGTGCGCATGCGCTCTGTGTTCGGATCACCTTGAGCTGAAATCTCTGTGGAGAATAACACGATTTATCTGTGAATTGAAAATGGCCGACGATTAAATCTGTGATTTTTTTTTATTTTTCTTTTATTGTGTAAATCTTCCGTTCTCAGCGAATTCTCTTGTATAGCCAAAAATGGGTCATTTGTAGACATTTTAAGTGGAATTCAATTAAATGTAATTTTTTAACGATAATCGTGGGTTTATAATAATTGTTCTGGAAGTTGAAGTGGGAGTGAACTAGGCGCGAGGAAGAGAGGAGGGAGTATTCATCGCTTCTAAAATTTATTGACTGCGCGATGTATATATCGGAACGCACTCCAAGAAAAATTACCTAATTTGTAAACATTTTTAATATTGTCATTTAAAATTAATTTGTCGGAAAAGAGATATTTTTTTGGAAAATTCACTGTGTCATCATTTATTCCGTCAAAGGATGCATATTTGTTTCATAGTTATATTTCACCATATTTTCTCGAAAGTGTAAAAACCTTGCTCAAAATCAATTATAGTTAATCATAATAGATGTCATTTTTTTCTTTCACGTGATCAAATAATTTGAGCCTGTATTTTAGTCAATTGTTTATTTTCTTCCCTGAATTTCATTAGCTTTACATTTGGAGATGCAGGTTTTTTTCGCAATCGTATGAGAATCCCCCCCCCTTCTTCAACTTTTTTTTTTAGTAAGTTGAATGCATTTTTTTTGGTTAAAAGCAATTTATTATCAAGTATAGGTATGTATGTGCAGAAATATGAACTTTGAAAAAGTTAATGGAATTATATATATCTCCGAATTCTGAGATATAGTTTGTGAAATATTAAATCACTTAATTTTTTACTCAGAAAGCAAAAAGATTTACTGTGAAAATTATTGATCGAAATTTAAAATTATGATTTTTCTAAACAGTAAATGTGTAGCGAGCAAAACCATTATATTTTTTGAATTTATTAATATTTGATCTTAAGCTTAGGGAGAGATGTTTTACTGACAGAAAAATAACTAGTTTTTTAAGTACAATATTTTATAACACATGAATGTGCGTGTGTGTGTGTAGTTTTCGTATGTATCCTCCCTCACTGTTCCTATTGCTTGCTGAGTTCATTAATGTCTTTTAAACTTTTTTTATTGTCCATTGAAACATTATTCAAGACATGCGAAGTTATTTTTAAAACGTCAAAACAAAAATACTTGATGACTAGCTGAGATTAACCGCAAATAAGTTCTATTTATTTATTCGTATATATGAATAAAGATTTATTAAATTTGTTTATCAAAATATGTTTGTGCGTTTGGGTTTAAATTTTAAATCTACTGTTTCTTTTATTCAGTTGCGCATGCTATTTTTAATATTTAAATAATCATTTGATTTATTTTTGAACATGCATCCGTAATTTAAAAATAGAAATATCTGTAGTGTTTAAAGGATACAGTTGTGAGACTGAGGAATATTCTTAGCTAAAATTTTTGTATTGTGTGTGGCACAAAATTAAATTAAAGCTGCATGTGTGTTAAAAAAAGGATGACAACTCTTGAAGTGAAAAGTCCTTTTTTATTTAGAAGTATATATTTTCTTTCTTTCTTACTCTTCTACTTTGTGAACACATCATTAATTCTTTCTTCTCTTAGTAAACTCTGAAAAAAATAGGTATCATTCCAAATGTTATGGCGTGTTTTGTGACAGCGTATTTCGCTGATGTTACATTGCTGCTGAATATAATCATGTAGCTGCATTAAAAAATGTCTTCTATTAGTAGTGCACACAAAAATTTTTCAAAGGGTCCATGGTCGAAAGTCCCCCTCTTATCATAACTCAAGACAACACCAATTGATTCTTCTGATTTTTCGATTTTGTTAACAAAAAACAGTAAAAAATAAATTATTGAATTAATAGTTAGCATTCTTAAAAAATTGTTAATTACAAGTATTTAATTAAATTTTACGTTATATATGTAAAGGATTATCATCAATCGAAACAAGCTCAAGAACTTTGGGAAGTGTCCGGACCCCAGGACACCATTTGTGTGCGCCACTGTCTTCTATTGATTGTTATTTACATGCTATGAAAGATAAAATAGTTTTAAGATGGAAACACACATGCACTATTTTAAAATTATTGTAATTTTATTAAAAATATGTCTAGTATTCGAAA